>JAKELK010000227.1:0-103919 GCA_021525775.1 Lactarius deliciosus
CGTTCGGGAAAGCAGACCCACCCAGTCTGTGGTTGGCGCAACTGGTCAGGGGGCATCGTGCACCCTGGGGTGGTATGCAGGCTTGCCTGGTTATGGGCATTTAGATTGACGCCTGAAGCGGACAGCGCGCACGCCTCAGCATTCCGCAGGAGATGCAAGACGTTTGGGATGTTTTTACCTTCTATGATGTCGATTTCACCGCCGTTTGGCCACGGACCAGCTTGGCTCAGCGTCCAAAAGGCAGGCCACGTGCTGCATCCCGCAGGCATGTGCTCGAGATCGAGCACGAATATCGCTTCATCGTACGTACTTTGAGACGAGATGCGGACGCTGTCACGTCCGCGCGCGGAGGGGTCGACGATGGACCAATCATCGGCACGCATGACGAACTTCTCGCGCTGCGCTAAATAACCGAGTCAGCGGACCCGAACGGGAAAGGACAGACGGGGGGAAATGACTGCACCATATGCCAGGCTCTTGTTACGAGCCTCAGCTTGGCTAACATAGTTGACGCGGCCGTAGCGTCGGGTCATCCGCAGTCTCCCAGTTCCACCCTTGAAAGAACCCCTCGCCGATCCATTCATCCTGAAGATAAATGATGCCCTGATGCGTGGAGCGACAGATAGATAAAGAGCAGCGAGAAACACATGGCAAGGACGCATGATTAATAGGAAGGTATGAAAGGAGTGTGATTTCCGAGAGAGGATACGACGTAAAGGGCGACAGTAAAGGGAAGGAAAAAGGATACAGTGCCAGCCTTAGAACGTACTACTAGGCGGGAGACGAATCTGGACAGGGACTGGAGCAGACAAGTGGGACCACTCAGGCTGGGCAAGCACCTTAGGCAAATTAAACAGGACAGTCTAACGGGGACTAGTGAGTACTTCAGGATTCGCTGCCATCTTATGGGTTCCAAGGGTAAGTATCAGCCTCTTAGAAAGAGCAAGGCACAAGGGCGATAAGAGCTGGACAGGAGCCTGAGAAAGGCCGTGCACTTTTTGCGGCCGTACGTGTGGTCATAGGGCCGTCTTTTCGCCAACGCCGTAAGTGCTCATTTACTAGCTGGTCTCGCTGCCACCAAAACTGACTGTAACTAAATTCCTGGCAAGGAATTTCACTCTCCAATATGAACTCAATCGGTACCGCCAATCGTGGCCCCTTATTGGACCCATGGACGAAGTGAGCTACTTGGCACCGCAGGTCTGACCTCTTGCCGGTATTGCCAAGGGTATTGCCCTGAAATCGACTCGGAATTCCACATGATAACTCCAAGTCCCTCTAAGTCCTCTTAGAGAAAGGTCGGAATGAAGTCCATGTGGTCACGAGACGCCACCCAGAGAAGTGAGAGCGAGATAGGTGTACTGTCATTGTGGCCCTTTCCGGGTATCAAAACAAGTCACCATGTAGAACAAATTACTGTAATGCTGAACACGCTTCAAGGCGGCTTACTAGCGCTTTTTTTCCCACGTTTGTAATACAGTAACTCCCCCTTGACTTACACCTGCCATGTCAGAATGCCAATTAAACTCCACCAAGACCCTGTCACATCGTGGTCTTCGATGCATTATGCGGAATTTTTAGTTGCTGATGCCACAAGATAGGTACAGTATTTTCAACTTGCGACATCCATTTCACCATCACTTTGACTTACTGTAATGTGTAAACAGCTCACATAAGCAACCGTGATCACGACAAAAAGGATCACGGAAGATGGTTCTTAGGTTGGGAGGGTTTTGGACCCCCACGTAATATTGGACTTGGCTGGACCCAATTCTCGTGAAACCGGCTTCAGTCTACCGTAACTTCACGGGCTTAATCAAGGCCACTTCCTGTTCATCTAAATATAGGACCCTGAAGGGACCTGTGGTAATAATGGTATGCTCCAATTATTCTCCCACTTTCGTCTCCAAGTTCAGTTTCAGCACTAAGTGCCCCATAAATGACTTTCTTGGCCTTCCGGTCCTCAGGGAATACTAAGGCAGCCGCCATCAAGAACCCACACCTTTATGTAAGCTCCCAACCCTAGGGTTAAGTCACGTGTTTTCGCCATATTTGCCACACCATTGAATTTTTGGCTGCGAAAATCCATTCTGGGGTCATGTATGATGTCCATAATATTTTTTTTGTTTGCCCACACTGTCTGTGAACCTGATAATCATTCCCCATAAGTGGTAATAAAATATAGACATGCTTCAATGATTTACAGGCTGCAAATATATACAGGCTAGCGTTGAGGCTAGCTGCGACATCCAACTTCGGACTGAGAGCACGTGACTTTTAGATCACGTGTTCTCGCCAGAATCTTGTCCTTAATTTTGAAAAGTTTGCTTGAATCAACCCTATAATGAAAGAAATACATTTGCACACAAAAACATTCATTCACCCGGAAGTTTGTCAAATCAATATATTTTTAAAATCTTTTTATACACATTCAAGAAGGGCATCATCCCTTCCAATCCTATAGAAGAGCTATCCAATCTGATGTTTGGTAAAGGACGGGCGTGCAAAGCAAAACGGGCAGCTGTCTGCTTACATAAAGGTGTGGGTTTTTGATGGCGGCTGCCTTACTGAACATCTGGCCTCACAAACTCGTTGTATCGTAAAAATCGCCCCGACGGCCTCCTGCAATCACGCGGGACTCTTCCCTTGCGGCTGTTCCCAATGACGGTGTTGCATGGAAGCATGCTTGGAATGCCGTTCCAGAGAATTGGGAGAGTTTTTCCCCTGCGCTGCGCTAGCACTAGACCAAAAACTCGGGAAATTTTTTTTTGAATCGATTTATACCCGGGGTGCGCCGTAGACCACGCGCAGCGCAATTTACATGATATCCTAAGACGTATCTAAGGTGCCTCCGTGACTTCCAGCGGCAGGAGAACAGATAGGTTACTAGAGGTAACTTTGAGCTTCCTATACGGTTGTGCCCACGCCAAGCGCAGTAAGGTCGGTTCCTGGCGTCAGACGCCTCAAGTGTCATGTGCTCTTCAGGGCTGAGATGGGGACCCGTGGGTTCTCCTTCCTCCATTCTATACGCTCCCTTTCTCCAGTGGGTGAAATATTGGAGCCCGGGGATTTCGGGCTGCCAAAGAAAAATTAGGCCATTCGTATTTGTCTGTGCCGACGGTGCGGAGGCACCGGAGAGGGTGGATACCGGACTGACTCCGGACTGGGCAGCGAGAGAGCGTCACTGGCAATGCTGATTGAAAAAACGTGGGTATTACAGTACTCCGACCATCTACTTTTTAACAGGCTAGATGACACAAGATTGAGAAATATATGTATGGGTTGCGAAAACATATGCGAACGAATGTGGAACAAGACGAAAGAATAGTCTTCACATCAAAGACAACCTAAGAAGGATAGAAAAAAGATGTCACGCATCAATTGATCCCCCTACCACGACCGCTGGGGCGTATAGACCCGCAAGCTATTGATTTCCCAATAGGCCTCAGCAAATTCACTTGGGTTATTGTTGACAACTGAGGAAAGAGGGTCAGCCAGCTCGGACAACGGCGTCTCGATAATTAAGTTGATGGTCTTACAATCTACGCATTTCCCCGCCGTCCCGCAGCCGGAATTAGACCAGGCACTACCAGCCCAGTCGCCCTTGGTGAAAATAAGCGAGTCAACAACGAATAGAACAGAACGCGAGTAAGGTAGACGAGATACTGACGCAAAAAGTCAGGTCAAACACGATTTGGTGGGCGTCAAAGTGCTGCTCGTAGTCACATTGGTCGGAATCGAAGGGAAAGTTCGCCGCTGGCACGTCCCAATCAAAATCAGGGTACACGAGCTTTCTCCGCTGTGCGCCGTCGCGGATCACCTCCGGGACATCGTGACCTCGTGGATAGAACCAGACCTTGACGGAGTCGCGCCCTTTGTACATGACAAAATATCCGCCACCCGCCAGGTTGAACTGGTCGCCGTAGGATGTGCGGGACTCGGAGAACTCGACACCACACCCTGCGTTGAAGTTGACAGCCGTATCGCAATCGGTGGATAAAGGGCGTCTATCACAATTTTTAGAATTGGTATCGTGTCTACGAAAGCGAGACCCACCCAGTCTGCAGTCGCGACTCGCGGGACACCCTACAATTTGGGGCAGTATGTAGGGTCGCTTGGTTATGGGTATTATCATTAACACCTAGAGTGGAACACAGTAGCATTTCCAAGGGGCGGGTGGGTGGAGGGCGTGTTCTAACCTTCTATGATGTCAATTTCGCCGCCATGCGGCCACGGTCCAGCTTGGCTCAGCGTCCAAAACGCAGGCCAGGTGCCACAGCCTGCAGGCATGTGCTGGAGATCGAGTACGATTATCGCTTCGTCGTACGCGTTGTTGGACGAGATGCGGATGCTATCGCGTCCGCGCGCCAAGGGATCGACGATGGACCAATCGTCTGCACGCATGATGAACTTCTCGCTGTCCGCTAAGAAAAAGGATCCAGCGAGAGTCAAACGGCAGAAGGAAATGACCGCACCATACGTCAGGTTTTTGATCAGAGCTTCAGCTTGATCAACAAAGTTGACGCGGCCGTGCGTCGGATCGTTCGTGGTCTCCCAGTGCCAGCCCTCGAAGAATCCATTGCCGATCCACTCATCCTGGAGATAGAAGTCCGCCATGGCGCACGAAGTGAGGGATAGAGAAAGAGCGGCGAGGACTGCATAGCCAGTATGCATAGTTGAGATAAGAAACCCCGAATGGTATGAAAGGAGCGTAATTTTGAGAAAGGCAACGTCAAAAAAGAGACAGGAGTAGAGCGAAGAACACGGTGCCGGCCGTATAACGGGCTGGGCGGGAGGGGGAAATGGGTGGCTTAGCTGGGGGATTGGGTGTCAGACGAGTGGTCGAGCTGACGACTAAACCGGATTGGACCAACGTGTCATAGTGCGTAGTTTGGTATTCAACGCCATCTGTGACGAGTTCCAAGGGTAAACAGATACACTCTGGCCTCAGAAGTGTAGTGTCCGAGAGGAATCAGCCTGAGGAATTTTGGCGCTGAGCACGGAGACTAGGGGTAATTGCTCGATTTCACCCACCGGCCTTGCTGCCATCATATATCTCATTGGCGGGGTCACCACTCTCCAAAGTAAATGTTACTGTGGAATCCTCTTTAGCATTGAGACGAGCCCGTAGCACTCCTCTTGGTGTTGGTCGCATTGCCGCAGTTCCTCTTAGGCTCTTTTTGGACTTGCGCTCTTTTTGGAAAGTGCGGCGACACCAGATCTGTCACTTGACCAAGGGATCTGTGTACTTCGCTTATCGCTTACATAGTTCCTCTCAACTCACGACATCTATGAATGTGTTCTTGCCTCGCAATGACTCGTATCCGCAAGTCAAAAACATGAGAAATGGTATTACTATTAAATCAGAGTCGTCCAAGTACGCGTTCATGCGGGAAGAATGTCTGAGGAGGTGATGATGACAGGGGTGCAAACCAGGGATGCAATGGCAGTTTTGAATGGAATGACTGGCCCGCCGCATCGTTCTTACTCTATTGCGTGCACCCATAGACACCAGGGCCGAGAGCCGTGATCTTGGGAAAAATTTAAGCTGAGAGCCAGAGCAACGACATGCATTCTTTAGCCCAGTAGGCAACTGCCAAGTCGACTTGGAACAGTATGATGGTATGTAGCTAGCTACCTTTGGTATCCAGCGCCTGTCGCTCCAGCGCTATCGCCCAGCTTACGCCTACTGGAAAGTAATTTACGTTCGAGAATGTGGGTCGGAGCCGAGATACCATAGGATGAAACTAAGTTAGCTCCCTGAGCTCCCGGCGCTGGATGCACAGTGATGTGAGAGCGGATGATCGAAGAGCTACGTATATTGCGCAAAGTGTCGAACCGTACCGGTTGAAACTAGGTTAGCTCCCCGGCGCTGGATGCCTGGTGATGTGAGAGCGGATGATCGAAGAGCTTTTCGTCTGTTGCGCAAAGTGTCGAACCGTACCAGTTGCCCACACCGAACCGCATTTCGGTGAATCGACACAAGTCGCCCCGGGACCCGGAACTAGGGCGTTTGTTCAGGTACAGTACCTCGCGACCTCCCGTTAGCAGCGCGCAGGTATCCCAGAGACCCGGTTGAGATTTGCCTTGACCCACGCATACTCCGACAAAGCGGGCGATAAAGTCAACCCAAAGTTGCGCGCGGGCGGCTGCATCGCCCTCGACTGAATGCGAGGATGTTTGAATGGCCGCCTGACTCGTTGCGCAGGAGGCGACGGCAGGGGTGCCGCTTCCTTTCGTCGGACGACGATGACTCGGCCCTGCGGTACTTGAAGGCCAAATACTATGATACATGTGGTGGACGCAACAGACAACGGCGGCCGGTGCCAGCTGTGGGAGGATTATCGAGTGCACTGGCGCGCGGCTCTCACGTCGTGTATAAGATAGGTACAAGGTACGGGACGATGAGACCGACTGAGAGCTTCAAGGGGATGGATGAAATGACGTGACTAAAAAAAAAGGATTCAATTTATGACCTTAGTAAGTGACAAATTCATTTCGATACTGCGGCCGTATCCCCAGACGAAGTGGCACACGACACCAGGAACGAGGGCCTCCACGAATACCATTTCTGAGTGACCGATACGATCCCAGATCAATGGGTTTTTTCTTTCCCCGGTTGAGACCTTGAGAAGGTCGGAAGGCAGAACGGGGAGCGTTCGAGTCGTGGCATTTGGCGAGAACCAGCAGCGTCACCGTTAGCGCCAGACCGGCGCCGGTTGTTGAACAATCCGTCGCAACCAGGTTCCAATTTACTGTAACAGAATATGAGAAGACAGCCCGATCAGAGTCATCCAAAATCCACCGGATTCGCGCCCGTCCCAGAATGGGTACTAGTCGTCGAGAATTTGGCTTTTACTAGATTGGTCGAGATACAGGAAACCTTGTGGAACCACGATATTGCAATCGCGCACTCTATAATCGGGTCAACCTGATGGATCGGTACCAATCGCGATTCGCCTCAACGGATATGTGGCGAGTCGGGTCTTCATGAACCACGCAGACGCTGAGCGCTGAGCAGGGAAGGGCCGCGACAATATGCGGTGAGCGGTCTGCGGCGAATGTGAGATTATCGGATATAAATGAATTCAAAAAAAAACGGGGGAATGTGAGATTGGACATCCTTTCGGCCACTGGCAGTATACACACACTCACTGGCGCCTAGCATCATGGCTATGTTCGCAGCTCGAGAGGAGAACGCCGGAGAGGGAACGGACTTGGTCACTGTCATCAGATATTACGAGCCTCATAAGCCTTTGGAAACGCGATAGGGCGCTAAGACGAGCGCTCAAATATATAGGGCCCGAGGCCTGGGAGTGGGAGATCGAAAAGGCGTCAACTGGTTCGAATCGCCCTTGGATAGCCACGAGCAGGCCTTACTGTAGGACTCGGACCGACGCAACCAACACGGGGAGTCAGTACTAGTCAGTAACGACGTTAGCCTAGGTTCGTGCGAGTACTTGATGGCCACAGCACACGCCCGCCGTCCATGCCCCGAACTTGTGGCCGTCAAGATCATCGATACGGAGCGGTGTACGCAAAAAAAAAACACTCCGAGTTCCTCCCCTTGGGCATCATTTTCTAGCAGAATGATTACTAGTAATAAGGGACGGATGATTGTCGCATGGCAAGTGCAGCGTACGCACTTCGCAGAAAACAGAATCAGATCGTCATTGGAAGTTGTTGAACGTGAAGGCGAGAGAGGCCCATAGGAAAAAAAAACCCAACAGGGAAAGAGGCAGACAGAAAAAAGGCTTAAAAAAGTCATCGCATTGTTTTTGATTTTATATTTCGTAACCGGTTCGTGAATGAAATAATACTGTCTGTAGTAGGGGCCACAAGAAAAAAAGAGGAGGACACTGACGTAGAAAAAATATAAGAAAAGCAAAAGGGCAAAAAGAAAAAAAGGAAAAACAATAGGCGGACCAAAATACAAAAGAGAGGAGATATAGGTACGTGGACGGGAGAGAGTATTTCCATACAACCGAAGGCGAGAACCCGATCAAGGCGAGGGAATAGGGTACACGATTGGTCGTGAGCGGCTAAAGAATCAAAAAGTGGTGGACAAAGGAATAGAGGTATAGGCTTGTCCCTCCAATGTCAGGAGGGTGGGGGTGGAAGCATAAGGAACGTGTTTCGTTTTCACAAAAAAAAGAGGGTGTGAGTATACAAGTCATGGCATGTATGGGCGGGTGTAATTCCGACGACAGCATAGTCAACCTTGGGAATGAAAGGGAGGGAGCATAAATGGGAGGTGGGGAAATCTTGGAGAGGGATCGGTGCCACTGGTAGATATGGAAGTCTGGGGGGAAGTGGGTGTTGCAATTGCGCAAAAAAGCAGATGCGAAGCTGATACGAATGTGACTGACTTGATTGCGGGGTATAAAGAGAATTGATTGTATGTACCAATTAACCAGAAACGACGAACCAAGAGAAATGAACCATAGCGAGGGTACCGCGGCGCCAGAAAGGGGGCGACGAGTGGGGGGTGGAGTTGACGGGGTGAAGTAGGTAAGCTAGGCAGCGCAACCCAGCGTAGATGTCACAGTCTACACGCCACCATCTAGCACTCCTCGTACATCTTCCGTAGTGCTCAAGTCCGCGAGGAAAGGGCACAAATCCGTGAGCTCCGTGTCATGAGGGTCATTGAACCAAGAGGAGACCGGGACGGCGTTGTTCGGGTGGAAGATGTAGGACGCCGGCGAGTTGTCCAAAATTATCGTGTCAGCGATTGGACGACCCAGTTGCGACAGATCCTGCAAACAATCATTTGTCTAGCGTTCGCAGCAGGGCGATGGTATTTACCTTGACATAATTCCCTTTGTGATTGTAACAGCTCTCGCGGAACAATCTATGTGCGACGACATGATGGATATCTAGTTTGTCCAATACAGGGTCCGCATACTGAACACTTCGGTAAGACACACGCACAAATAACCGGGTATCTGAGGGACGAACCTTGCTCAAGCTTGCCGTGAAGACCACAATTTCGTAAATTTCACCCATCTTTTTCAAAAAATTATCCACTCCAGGGCGCTTAATGACGTAGACGTTGTGCCAGTGATACTCAATTTCGACCGGCACGACGTAGTCGGCTTGTTGAATCGACTGGACGGGAAAAGGATCAGCACTGAAAATCGATTGTAATATGTAGGATAACGCACCTTGAAGCTACTGTGCACCAGAGTCTCGTCGAGATCCAAGACTAGACATTTACGTCCCGCGTGTTGAGGGGAAATTGGGGGTAAGAGGGGTCGAGGAACCCCATCCTTTGATTAACAATAAATGAGAATCGATCCGATAAGCAAACGACGTGCTGGCACTTACAGGTCCAATGGGAATCCCCGCGCCCCCGCTTAAAATCAGTCTGTCCTCATCGTCTTCTGCCTCATCGATGCCCGGAACGTCCTCCACCTCCTCGTCTTCGGTGAAACTTGTCCCGTCACTCTCGTCCCCTGATGAAGGCTCGTGGGCTTGCTGGGCTCGAAGCTGGGCGACCTCCTCTGCAGTGGAACCAGGGGGAACGACAGCGCTTGATGTGACGCCGCCTGTTTCTGACTCGGGGATGACCTTGGTAGGCGTTGGGGGAACGACGATGTCCAGATTGTTATCCGGTGTCGCTGGTTCGGGGAGCGTTACGTTCAACTGCTGAGGAGCTAGTTCTGCTGCTGGTACGAGAGGGAGAGAAGTAGAGTCTGTGCCAGGATGGGGCTGATCCGATTCCGATTGGTTGGTAACTGGGGTCTCCTGGACCGGGCGCAATGACGGGTCCTTCTCTGCGTCACGAGCCGACTTGTCACGCAGAGCAGTGGCGGAGGAGCTAGGATCAGAGACTACATCATCAACGGCCTCATTCGGAAGGTGTGAAGGGCCAAGGCAGGGCACAAGGGAACGGAAAAGACGGGAAATTAAAGACACGCGGGGAGGCTTCGGGGCTCTACGTTTGGCCGCGGGTTTGAGGGAAGGTGGTTTCTCTGCCGCGCTGGACGAGTGAGCGCCATCCGAAGCCGTCTGCGCGCCTTTGCGTGAGACACGCGTATGGTGAGTTCCGGTGAGGGTCGTCGAGAGGGAACCCTTGTCCTTTTCTTTCTCGCGGTCGGCATCATCGGCAGGTTCAGAAGTAGGGGGTGGCACTGCAGAGGAAGTTGATGTAGCCGATGCTACTGTCGTGGTTGACGTCTTTGTTGGCTGAGCTGAGACTTGCTCAGCTGGAGCCTGGGAAGTGGCTGGGACCGGCCCTTGCTGGGAACTCGCAGCCAGATTTGAGGTCGCGGGGTCAGATTTAATTTGCTCATCTGGGCTGGTGGTTGGAGGGGGTGAAGCCGCGGGTGTGGATGAGGTGGGGGTACCAGGAGAAATGGTGGATTGAGCCGAGTGAGACGGATTGGTAGGATTGATCGGATTTGGGTGTGGGGAAGGTGGGGCCGAGCTATTTTCCTTTTTTTTTGGAGTGGATTTAGAGGAAGATCGGGCAAAGAGTGACCGCTTGGGAGGTTTTGCTGGAGGGGATGGTTGGGAGTCTGGGTGAGAAAGGTTGGGAGAATTGGTGGCCATGAGAGGTCACGGCTTTGAATAGGGAAGAAAGGAAGGAAGATGAAGATGGAAAGGGACGAGGAAGAAGGGGCCAGGAAGAGGGACTGTGAGGCTGACCCAGGCGTAGAGAGCAGGCGTAGAGTGAACCACGCGGTTGGTTGCCCTCCTGGTCCAATTATGTAATTATGTTCGTTTGTTTGGCAGTCTAATTATGTAATTGTGTTTGTTTGTTTGTCCTCTGACAGATGGGTTAGTCAGCCTGTGCCGGCGGGGATAGTAATACGAGTACATAAGCAGGGACACCCCTCACAGCAATAGCAATTCGACATCCCAACGTAGTCGAAAACACCGCTGACCCACTGACATAGTATATGACGCCTGGAGACGGAGGTAACGAGCACAAACTGTTTCAAGCAGAAATGGGTGGACAGCGTGAGTAAACCGGCCAAGTCCGACGGGAGGCAATCTTACTAATACGCACCCCCCGTTGGCTCACCAAATTTCCTTCCATCGACCTGATGTTAGCTCAATCGCCTTACCATGCGCAGTCATCTCCCAATGCTCCGACTGCCCAACCCCCGCAAAACACTTCTCCAGATCAACAGGCCCAACAGCAGCAACAACAGCAACAGGCCCAGCAAGCCCAACAGGGCACAATACAAACAATGCGTCTCCGACAAGACCCGCCTTCGGTGACTCAGAATCAAACCCGGTCACGAAAGCGTAAGTCACCTCCGAGCACAGACGCCCTTCAACCTGTTCCTCCTCCACCTCCACCAGCAACTATGCAACACACCCTACCCCCCGCACACACCTTAGTCCCTCCCCCTCATCTTCCCGGGCACGTCATCCCCCCCTCCGGTTATCAATATAATCCTGGCGGCTATTCCCCTGGTATTCTCCCTCCGCCTCACTCGCTTGCTCCTCCCCCTCCCACCGAAGACCAACGTTCGCAAACACAGGGCTCTAATGGCACGACGTCAGGGACGGCTCGCACGCTCAGTCAGAGTAAACGTGCCGAACAGAATCGTAAGGCCCAACGCGCTTTCCGCGAACGCAGAGACCAGTGCGTTTTTATCATCCCGCAACCTTTTTAAAATCATTCTAATATGGACATGTCTCTCTTACGAAACGGATAGACACGTCAAAGCGCTAGAGTCGCGCTCGCAACTGTTGGATGCCGCGCTCGCCTCGGCTGACGAGGCGAACCGGCGGTGGGAAGAATGCCGTGCCCTGGTTGACCAGCTCAGGATTGAGAACGCTGCTTTGCGGGCGGCACTCACTCAGGCTCAACAAATGATGGGCTCAGGGGCGTCCGTCCCTCCGCCGGGCGGTGGCGAGGAGAGACCCGCGGCGACGGCGGCGACTGATGGTTCGAAGTGTGCCGAAGAGCCGAAAGAGTAAAGAAACGGCAAGGTTGGTATTGTAGGTGGAGATGGGAGGTTGGCCGAGCGGGATGGAGGCGATCTGTTTCCGAACGACCAATGTTTGATGGATGACAATCGTATGACGCGTGCCGTGGGTGCATGTGTTGGATGTATATTCGATTCCATTTCCGTTTTGTCTCTTTTCCTTCCTTTGTTCAGTCTGGCGGGGAGGGGATCGCGCCCTTGGAAGGGGTATTAGCTTATCGTGCTCGTGTATTTTCCCACTCTTTGTTTGTCAACAGTTTGTTACATTATTTATCCTTCGGTCCCGGTCAACTCGGCCGGTCTCCGATTACCAAACAAACCCCGATCCTATTGTCATCATTCCATTAGTCACCAACTCCCATTACTCCCTCCGCTTGGCCTTGGCTTCCCCTTCTTCTCAACCACAGCCCATGGCGTCAGGACCCACACAGCCTCACCGTGACCAGAGGAAGAAGAGTAGGTCGTATTTCCTCGGCAACTGGCCACATCAAATAGCCACCAAAAAATACTTAGTCTAACCCCAATGTAGAAGGTACAGCAGCGCCCCTCATTCAGGCGTACCTAGTGGCGTACAACCTCCTCTCCGCCGCTGGCTGGTCTCTAGTCCTCTACCAGACACTCGCCCACCTCTTCGGCGCGCCACAGCAACCGCCGCAGCATGACTCCCTCCTCGCGACCATCAAAGCCAGCGCCGCGCCGCCATTTGTCTGGGTGCCCTCGCTCCTCCCCGCGAGTCTTGCCCCGCTCTACACGCGCGCCTGTACCACCTATGACGCGGTCGGCACGACGACCGCGCGCGTACAGACCGCCGCGGCGCTGGAGGTGCTCCACGTCCTGCTCGGTCTCGTGCGCAGCCCGCTCCCGACGACCGCCGTGCAAGTCGCGAGCCGGCTCTTCTCTGTCTGGGCCATCGCCGCGCGTTTCCCCTCGGTGCGTACTGTCCCGTCTGATCGCAGCCCCGGCGTTACTGACGACACATAAAGGCCCAGCGCAGTCCGTTCTACGCGAGCATGGTCCTCTCCTGGGCGCTGACGGAGGTCGTCCGCTATGCGTTCTACGCGGCGACGCTGTTGGGGAATGGAAGCGCCCCCGCGCCGCTTACCTGGGCGCGCTACTCGACCTTCTTCGTGCTCTACCCGACCGGCGCGGGCTCCGAGGCGCTCGTCAACCTCGCCACGCTGCCCGTGTCACTCGCGCGCAGCGGCACGTGGTGGGATGCGCTCCCGCTCGCGCACTGGGACGCGTATGCCATCGCGCGTGGTGTGCTCTTCATCGCGTGGTGGCCTGGTATGTGTTTGTTTTTTCTAATGTGCGTTCTTCCCGTGCTAATTGGATTCGGTGCGAAGGTCTGTATCCGATGTATACGCACATGATCAAGCAGCGCCGTAAGATGTTTGGGGGTCAAAAGCTGGGCGCAAAACCCAAGACCCACTAGACTCCATTCGAGTTCTCATGCACGCGCATATTCAGTACGAGTGTAGAGGATCAATTACGTGATTGATGATAAAACCAACAAACAATGATGCAGCGAGATATGCAGTACTGTACAGGAAGCCACACAGACAAAGTGGAAAGGATACAGTGGTGACGACTGATGATAGTTTGGCGCTGCAATTTTAACGCCGCAGATTTTTCATTTGTTATTTCCGTCCGGCCAGAAACCTATCCTTCCCCCGTTGCGGTAATCGTATGTGGAATACCCTGATCCCAAAAAAACCGATCAACACAATCCCAAAGAAAAAAGAGTCGATCAGACATCCTACAGGATTTCAGAAACACATCGCCAATGATGGCCAGGTTCGGCGGCAGTCCATTATCTATAGAGAGAACGCCCGCGACACACGCCGTGGAGCCCGCACTCACACGACCCAGATAAAAGTCGCTCGGGTGGATCGCAAAGCGGATCCCGTCAAATGAGAGTTCGATTTGATTGGCAGAGTAACATGGCACGCTCCAGAAGCCTGGTGGTGCATTAATTAGAACACAAGACAAAGGGCCCAAAGAAAGGAGACTGACCTGGACCGTACTGGTTCGCGCGTTTAGAGCCAGGAATGAGCGCATAGAACGCGGCCGCGAGGGCCGAGGGCACGTAAATAAGCGACGTGCCGGTGTCAATCGCCTGCGAAACACCGGACCAGAGAGGAGAAATACACTATGAGTCAGCAGGCACTCGGGAGAAGGAAGCGAGCGCTCCGGGGCATACTGCGGTCAATTTAGCCGGTGCCCTCGCTCCGTTTGCCCACAGGCCGTCCATGCTGACGGTCCAATATGACTTGATTATTTGTAATAATCAATGTATTGGTGAGGGAAAACGGCGTGTAAAACTCACTCTGGATACCACGGGAAGCCACGTCACGGGACCGGTCGTGCGGCTCGAATCGACACAGCCGAAGCACACCTAATGAAGGCCCCACCAGGGTATGAGACGCCGCGGCAGCAAGGGTACAATACATACGGAGGAACCGCTCTCCTCGTGCCGGGAGAGGTGCACGGAGAAGAGCGGCGCGGGGAGCTTGCGCTGCGCGATGAGGCTCTCGAAGAACGTCGCCCGGCGCGACTGCGCGATAGTCCCGAACGCCATGCCGATCAGGCCATCGTTCGGCTGCTTGTCCATCTCGTCCGACCGCGCGCTGACAGCGCCGAACGCCTGATCTGCGACGTTCAGCCCTGCGATCGACACGACGTCCGTCACGAGTCTCCCCGAGACGTTGCCCGTGCCCTGTGGGCGCGTATTATTACAAAGACGGTTTGTGGAGAGAGGGGGGCTTACGTAGGTGATGGAAAAGCCCTCGTTGGTCGGGTGGAACGTCGAACTGTGCGTGGGCGAGAACTGGTGGCCGTGACAGGCCTGGCAGGCGGAGGGCACCCAGAGGTCCGCCGAGCCCGTGTCGACGTCGACGGTGAGCACCTGTGGCGGGGTGCCGAGGCTGATAGAGCCGTAGTAGAGCAGGTCCAACGCGCCAGCGACGTAGTCCCGCAGCGGCAGCAGCTGGCCCGCCGCCGTCGCAAGAGAAGAAATCGGCGTGTCGTTGTAATGATGGCCCGGATCGGCTGGATTCGTCGTCTTGGCTGGGTCCGTGCCCCGACCAGGAACGATGTTCAGGTCGTCGTAAGCATCGCTTGTGGCGCTCGCGTTCTGTGCACCGTCTGAAATACCCGACAGAGAGAAGGAAGAAGCGTTGAAACTGCTCGCAGAACTGGGAAAGTAACGATCGACCAGAGCCATGACGTCATCTTTGTTGAGACCAATCCCAGCAAGATAATCGCCTGAGCGTGCGTATTTCAAGGGCAACGCGCGGGATTCTCTCTCCTGCACAGGGAAACGAGGTCAGCTGATTCGTCCGGTGGGTGCAAGAGGTAAGTGACCGCATAGCTTGAATTGAATATTCCAAGAGGTTTCTTCGGTGAAGACTCGGGTGGTAACACGGGTCTGTGTGAATAGCGTCATCAGTCAGTCAAGAGATACGACAATCGGCCGCTCGTAGTAAAAGGCATACCCGGCGTTGTTCACGGGGGAGGCGTGGATGCATCCGACCAGCATATAAACAAGGACCAAATGTCGCGAGAGCATTGCCAGGCACTCGTTGAGTAGTTCCTCGGAATATAATCGTCCGTCTCCTTTCTAAGCACATCGTTCCAGTCTAGACGACGGGGACAAACTGTGCGGGGAATGTATGGGCGTCACCATGGGGAAATGGGCCGTTGGACGGAAACGCGGCGTGCGGGCCTATGAGCAAAAGTGCAGCCATCTACTGAACATAGCAATTCTCATCATGACGTGAAGACATACGCAGGGTTTCTGATTTCTCGCATTCTACACAAAATCTTAATTAAGCGATTACCATAAAGAGGAGAACACACACCACTGCCGTACTACCGCCGCCGCCCATGTAATTCAATTCCGAGTCGATGCCTCTTTGGACCTCCAAGTTACACTTTTCACCCTCGGAAATTATTCAAGATGGTGCCGAATGCCAAGATACGCACTAGTGCGCGTTAGTCCAATTTGTCTTATTATGATTGCCAGCTGGACCACCCGTCTGACTCTTCAATCCCCCAGCCCAACCGTCCATTTCCCTCTCCTCAGTCCGTTATACGGTTTTCACCCTGTCCTTCGCTCTTTTCCTGTCTCTCCTTTACATCCGAGCCTCTCTAAAAAACCACATTCCTTTCATACCACTCGGGATTTCCTATCTCAACTATGCGTACTGGCCATGTGTTCCTCGCCGCTCTTTCTCTGTCCCTCACCCCATGCGCCAGGGCATCCTTTTATCTACAGGATGAGTGGTCGGGCGAGGGGTTCTACCAGGGATGGAACTGGGAGACCGAGAACGATCCGACGCACGGCCGCGTCAACTACGTCAGCCAAGCTGAGGCTCTGGGCAAAAACTTGACATATGGTGCGGTCATTCCCCTCTGCCATTCGACTCTCGCTGAATCCGTTATTTTCAGTGGACAGCAGCGGGGCGTTCGTCATGCGTGCGGACGATTGGACCATCGTCGACCCGACCGCGCGGGGACGTGACAGCATCCGCATCTCGTCTCAGAACGCCTACGACGAAGCTATATTCGTGCTCGATCTCAAGCACATGCCGGCGGGCTGTAGCACCTGGCCTGCCTTTTGGACGCTGAGCAAAGCTGGTCCGTGGCCAAACGGCGGCGAAATCGACATCATCGAAGGTTAGAGCAATGCCCCCCCACTCTGAAATCCAACGCAAGATGCTAAACGCGCGATTCCACTTCAGGTGTCAATCTGAATACCCATAACCAAGCAACCCTGCACACTACCCCAAATTGCACGATGCCCCCCGATTGGTGGCGCGAACCGCAGACTGGGTGGGTCTCACTCTCCTGGCACTCGAACACGAATTCCGACTGAATAAAAATGGCGTAGAACGACTGCGGACTCCAATTGCGACACAGCTGCCAACTTCAACGCGGGCTGCGGCGTCATTTTCACCGATCCCCTCCCGTCGTGCACGTCCTACGGCGCCCCGTTCAACCGCGCGGGTGGCGGGTATTTCGTCATGTATAAAGGGCGCGACTCCGTCAAGGTCTGGTTCTATCCGCGAGTTGGTTATGTCCCGAAGGTGATCCGCGACGGGGCGGGGCGGGGACAACCTGTGCGCCCGGATTTCACTTGGGGCTTACCGGCCGCGAACTTTCCCTTCTTCCCCCACCATTGTAACTACGATCAACACTTTGACGCACACCAAATGGTGTTTGATCTGACTTTTTGCGTCGGTGTCCTGTCTACCTATTTTCTGTTTCTATCCATGGCTGACGCGCTTAATTTCACCAAGGGCGACTGGGCTGGCAGTGACGGCGTTTGGCCTACTTCCGGCTGTGGGACGGGGACCTGCCCAGACTGTAAGAATTTTAATTATCGAGACCCCGATGTCCAGGTTCGCTGATCCTCTTTCCTCAGTTGTCAACAATAATCCAAGTGCGTTTGCTGAGGCTTATTGGGAAATCAATAGCTTGCGGGTTTATACGTCCCAGTGGTGAGAGGATCGATTAATGTGCGATACCCTTGGTCTATCTTTATTTTCCCGACTTATCTTCTGATGTGAAGGATGTTCTTTTATCGTGCTTGACATCCCTTTCGCATCGTTTTCGCCACCCATGCATGTATCTCACAATCCGGTACTATCTAGTTTACCACAAGTACTTCATTAGAGTATAGTTCCCGCATTTGCTGGACGGTGAGGCCCGAATCTGAGTCCATCAAACGTTCAGGCGTCAGAGAACCTCCACTACTTGGGGTTCTTCATCAACCCACGAGCTCTACTGGACTAATCATGCAAACGTACAATCAACTTGGTAAATGTACTTTGATAAAAGTGCTTCAGGTTCACTCCGTCAGATGCCCCTCAACCGCAAATTGGAGGGTGGTCTTCAACGCCGTATGCCTGCCGGTTCTTACCGATGGAAGTCAACTCTAGATCCCTGTAAAATTGGACGTGGATTGTTCTATCTACGTACTGTTGAGGCTACGGAAATTCTGTGAATAAGAGGGTTGGATAGGACTCTATCCACATATTGTTCAATGCATTGTTGGGGTAGTGGTAACCTGGGTCGTTGCCACCTCTTGTGCGGATTCGACCCGCCCCGGGTTCGATTCCCGGACAATGCAAGTAGTTTTTACTCTTATTTTGTTGACCCTGGGATGTTGCTAGACACCGGGTTTTCACCGAGCTGAGTGTATTGAACCCTTGCGTGCCCTCAGGTTTGCGCGCATGATGTGATGGATGGCCTCGTCACCCGGACGCCTCGTACCTTCTTACTGGCCACGAGAGCTTGAAACACAGATACATATATAGTGCGACTGCCAGCAGAAATATGGGATGCGATGCTGATTGTGGTGAAAAAAAAGAAGAAACAGAAACATGGCAACTACAAGATGAGACGACCTGAAGACTTGGCTTCTGCCCAAAGTCAACTGACCACTGACACACAAAACGCCGTGCTATGGGAGGCCCTCATGGCTCATACATACCCTAATTGACATCACGCACACATAAAGGACGTCAGCGAGCTCACGGGCGAAACGACGAAACAGACTCGCTTAGTAACGAGCCCATCACGACACCGTGTCACGATAATGCCGATATTGATGCCGCTGCCCACGCGATGGAACGGGGTTCTCCGGCCTCAGCGAGCAGTACAAGAAATGGCGGCGCGGGAGCGTCGCACTAGCCATGCCCGCGACCGCCGCGACGCGCGCACCAAGGGGCGCGGTATCTGTGCCACTTCCGCGCACGCCAAGCGAGAACATGCGATCGAATACTTTCCATCATATCATCAATCGATCAGTTATAACGGTGTGATGGAGGGTTTACGCACGGGTGGCGACGAATGCCTTGGCGGTCGTCTGGCACACGAGGTGGGAGAGCGCGAGCGGGGGGCTGACGCCCTCGAGCGTGCGGAGGTATCGGAAGACCATCGAGGGCTGGCACGGCCCGAAGCGGAAAACGGCCTGGTAGGCCTGCCGCCACTTTTCGTCCAGGAGCCGCGCGCAGGTCTGCGGATCTGGGCAGGACGGACACTGCGGGTGCGTTTGAGTTAGACAAATTGCTGTCTGACGTGGAGGGACGTACGCATTCGTATTCTTTGGCAATCTGCACGAGGCCGAGTTTGAGCACGCGTTCGAGGAACCAGGTCCGTCTGTGGTAGAGCCAGCAGTGTGAGGAGCCCCGCCCAATTCGCGTACGTGAGATGCCCTTACCGCTTTTCGAGCTTGAGCAGCGTGTCGCTGCTGAGCGTGTTGAGCTCTTGTTCTGGCCAGCCGCCCGGATTGTCGAGCACGAAGCGTGAGGCTTCGCGGTAGAGCTCGTCCTCCTCGAAGAGCTCTGCGATGCGCATCGCCTTGATTGGGCGGCCGGCGGCATGCGTGAGGAGAAAGTTGAGGCAGATGCGTTGCAATGGGGGCACGCAGAGCTTGTTGCCGATGTTCATGAGGCCCTCCACGTTGTTCCACGTGATCGTGCATTCCATACTAAGGGCGTCGCAGGTCAGGCTGGTGTACTTCGTGGGCCCGATTTGTGTGGGAAGTAGTAGCGTACCTGGGATAGACGAAGCGGAGAAAGTCGTGAAAGGTGCTCGCCTGAGCGCAAATGAGAGCATGTCCCAGGAAGGAGGATCAATCGCACCTTTTCTTCTTTGAGCACAATAACAGCATCTGGATTACTTGTCGCTTGGTGGTGCTTAGCTGGTGCATTTGCCCGCTTCCAAGAGAGTTTGACAATCCTATCGCAGGTTTCTTTATCTGTATTCCTAGGGGCATCTCCTGGGGGTGCAGTAGAGTTCCGTAACAGCTTCTCCAAGCTCGCTTGTCGTGCGGCCTCATGGGATTTCCTCGTTGGGGTTGCGGTGCAGCTGCCACCTTCCGAACGTGCACCCGATTCGGTGTCATGGGCATCATCAGACGTAGGTGAATGAGACGATTCGATGACTTCTGGTTCGCTCGACTCTGAAACGTCAATGTCCAACTCTTCCGGATCCAGGTCCATGGGTGCAAACGCCATGGCTGTCGGCGCATCGGGGTGTGTCTTGTCCCCAGGAATGCTCGGTGGTTGAGAGATGGTGATGACAGAGGACATGGAGAGGGGACGTCCGGTCTCTGCCCAGTTCCCGCTGAGCGCGGCTTGGAAGAACGGCGATGCGAACCAGAGGATCTCCTTGTGCGTCCTAAGTGGCAACACCCCGGCGGCATCAGCGATTTGAAAGGGATGGGCGGTGGCTATACGCACCAGAACGTCGTGCTCTCGACGACGATTTTGACCGTCCCCGGGAACTTGGAGTGCTTCGTGAACGCCTCGTCGACGTCGATGGGCTCTTGCGGGTCGGCGATGCTCAGCTCGGAGATCGCATCTTCCGTGTCTGCGCCTTCGAGGAGCCACGGTGGTGATCCGGCCGAGGAGCGGAATATGCCTGCGGCGGCGGCGTGTGTCTCCGTTGGCGAGCTCAGAGCAGCGGTGGTGTTCGACGGGCCACGGGAGTTGCGCGCGATGAGGATGTGGGATGGGTTGGTCAACATTAGACTACAGACACGTTGCTGGTTTGGAGGAGATGGCCTGTGTATCCGTCAACCATTTATTGCGGATGGATATCCGCGGGCTGTGCAGATCGGCCTCAAGGATCATCGCGGCCCGTTGTCAGGGTGGGATCAGGGTGTAAGCCTTTTCTCGGGCACACCGTCTTAATACAGACAACTTTTACAGTTCACTAAATGCGAAAGTCACGGTGATTCTGTGTCATGAGAAAAGCACACAGGCACTCATACTTGACCCCGTCTTAATTAATGCAATAGGCATCGGCGCTATAGTGTAGTGGCTATCACAACGGATTCTGATTTTCTCAACCTTCCGTTAACCCAGGTTCGAACCCTGGTAGCGCCTTCTTTTTCTCCTCTCGCAACGTCTGGTGCACATGTTCTGTCACGGCAAGTACGATCACTACGTAAATGCATAACATGGATAGAGTTCCCCGAGTGGACATCGGATAAGCGTCCAAGGACTTTGTGAACGATGGCCGCATTGGTTTTGGTACTTACTCACTGAGTCACTAGTCTCCCACAAGGGTCTTCTAAGGCTCTTGAAACAGCAAGTATCGCTATGTCTGTGCCCACCAACGTTTCCAATTCGTGATTACTGTCCCATAGGAGCGTTCACTCTTTGGCTCTTCGTCGTCCATGAAAATGGACAAGTGAAAAGCTAATAGCAAGGGGATATGTATATGCGACATGCAATAACTTGTGTAGTTACAGACCAAACGGAGTGAAGCTGCCAATTGTATTTATCAGTCGATCAAAAGTTCCAAAAAAAGCTCTCTTTGCCTTACCGTGATGAGCATATGCGGTTGTAATAGCGCGCAACCGTGGCGTGAGCACAAACAAAGGGGTTCGGGGCAAACGAAGGGAGAGAGAGAGATGCAAAGGAAGAAGGGAGGGCATCCCCAAACAAGCAAGGCGTTGTGCAGGTTTATTGATTCCCCTCATGCATGTTTACTTCTCGTAACATTGCTGATGACAGCGTCGACGACGCTGCATATTGAATGGCGTTGTCGGTCGGATCTCGTTCGGGTATTTTATGACGAGCTCTTGTCCTTGTCGGATGCGGTTGGCTTTGCGCGTTCTAGCTGAAGCTTCCGTGAGCATATCTGCATTCAGTAGATCCCTTGTTACGTCTCTTGTAAGCGTGTCCCTTGTCTCAGTCACGGACGCGAGGGCACTCGAGGTAGGAAAGCGATGGACGAGAAGGTTCGCCGCGGCGGTAACCATAGACGCTGTGAGCGGGATCAGCCCGCATTTCAACAAAGCTGGATTCCCAACAGGTGAGTATCAGCTCCTTCCATAAGTTCAGGACTATATATAATGCTCACAGTACAGACTATGGAATGGATGCGCCTGAGAACACCGAGCGTTGGCAAGTGGGTGGGGAATGGTTGCGAAGGTTAGACCTGGGTATTGATGGTCAGAGGCACTCGTGAAAGTAGGATCAGGGTGTCAGGGGAATCGAGGAGGGTTCGGTGGGGTATAAACTTCGTCTAATCTGGGAGGGTTCCACACCATCGTCACTTCACCCTGTCAGCGGGAAGCGGCCCTGACATGGACCTGGTGTGAGTAGGCCTCGCATATGCCACCACGACGACCCCTAGTCTAGTGAACGGCCAGTGGTAAGGTTGGTCACGGCACAACATCAGAAATGGGTTGATCGTCGGTCTCTCGCCCTTGATGTTTGCGGGTCCCATCCCCGCTCTCTGGTCGTGAACAGCCAGTGACACTGAGATGAGAATTGGAACGCTCGGTGGCGATTGATCTGTACAGTATGGCGTTTGGCGCCGCGGTGATGTAACGGGCAATCATCACCAATTTGTTGATCAACGGACCGCTGGGTTTGCCTTGTGTTTCAAAAAAGGGACTCGTGTCGTAAGACCATGCCTTGAAGGAATGATGACACCTTCCTTTCCGACCCAGTGGAGCACGATCTTTGCGTCGTGTAAGACAGGGTCAGTGAACGCACCACTCGCCCGCTGTAAATCCGGGATTCGGGGAAATTAAACGCCCTGTTCCACGTTCGAAGGTGGAGCTTCGACATCACGTCACGTCAGGTAGATACGACGAGTGGTATGCCACAACGACAGAGGTGGAGCATAACGGACCCGCCACAGAATTGATGGGAGAGTGTGGGAAATGGAGACAATCAATCGTGCGGTGATAGTCTGAGAACATCAGAGGCCACGGATATGACATGGGTATATCGTCGGTATTGGCCTTGCTCGGTATGGTGAATGAAGAATGAAATGGCGTGCTGTCTGGAAGTAGATCGCGCCCGGAGCTCAACCATACTCGTAAACGTCCATACCGAGATCATAGTAGGCGCGCAACTAGAGACAAGGCGTGGACCGCGGTTACCGAAATGCCGCCAGAAACGGGTGACAAGAGGGCGACGGCTCTAGTGTGCACGTGCGGATCACAAGCGAGTGCAACAGAAAAGAAAAGACACGTTCATGCTAACTTATAATAACTATCCTCGCCCGTTTTTTTTACGCGCTTCCCGTCCCTCTTTTTTCTGAGCCATCATGTCTCTCCCTCGTCTTTTCGTACCGCAGTCCTCTTCCGAGCCTACGTCTGGTCCTAATGCTCTCAGTGTCGAGGCCATGTTTAGCCAAATCATGGACGTCGTCCTCAAATCCGTCAGTGCTACGCCTCGCCGAGCGCGCTCGTGGTCTCATTGACTGTTTGTATAGCGCGCAGAGATTGCCGAGTTGCGTCACGAATGTACTGAGCTGCGTCAGGCCAATCTCAGCCTCGAACGTCAGGTCAGGGAAGGCATCGCGTCGGTACGCCTCCCTCGTAATGTGGCCAACAAAAAATTGCTAATCGGTTTACTGCTAGCAAATACGCAGCCCTCACCTTGGGACACCTGGCTTCAATACCCCAGCACCGAGCTCTCCGCAACTTCGCGCAAAGTCTCCATTCCTCCACTCAAGCTCGATCCCCACGCTTGCTGTGCCCCCCTCCGTACACATAGCATCGCCTCTCGGCGACAACACCGTAATTTCCTACCCTTATGGTCCCAATCGTGAGATCCCCGGCTTTTATGTTGTCATACCTGCCGGAGGTGCTGGCACGCGCCTGTGGCCCCTGTCACGAGAGGGCCATCCCAAGTTCCTTCTCGACGTCACCCTCCAGGGGCGTAGCCTAATCCAAGCCACCTGGGATCGACTGCTGCCTCTCACCGGCGCAGATCGTCTCGCGGTTGTCGCAGGCCCTAGTCACGTCAAGAGTATCAGCGAACAGCTCCCTGATTTATTGCAACATAACCTTTTCTGCGAGCCGGGTCCCAAAGACTCAATGGCCGCAATCGGACTTGCCGCCGCGATCCTCGCACAGCGTGACCCCGATGCCGTCATTGGATCATTCGCGGCCGACCACATGATCTCTGGCACTGATGCGTTCCTCAGCGCCGTCTCTGAGGCCGTCCTAGTCGCCCAAAAGGGCTACCTCGTCACGATCGGCATCGCCCCCTCTCACCCGTCCACGGGGTTCGGTTACGTCCGGCTGGGCGACAAACTTGGCATGCCAGAGGCGCCCAACGCACGCCTCGTTTCGAGTTTCAAGGAGAAGCCCGACGCGCGTACGGCCGCCGCGTACATCGCAACCGGATCCTACCGCTGGAACGCGGGCATGTTCGTCACCAAGGTTACGTTCCTGCTGGACTTGCTCCGGGAGTACAAACCCGAACTTGCGGAAGGCCTGATGAAGATTGCCGCGGTCTGGGATGTCGACGAGGCCCAGCGCAACAAGGTGCTCGAGGAGGTTTGGCCCGGCCTTGAAAAAATAGCCATCGACCACGCTGTCGCGGAGCCAGCAGCATTGGAAGGGCGTGTCGCTGTCGTGCCAGCGACGTTCGGTATGTACATATCTCCAACAGAGCTGCATCGAACTAAACTACTTCGCAGGTTGGGACGACGTCGGAGACTTCTCGTCGCTCGCGGAACTTCTGCCTGCAGAAGCAAACCAACCTCGCATCCTTGGTGACAGTGGGCTCGGTGCGTGCAACCATTTTGCCCCGACCATATGACACTCACCCACTTGCAATTACAGTTCTTACAGAGCAGGTCGCGGGAGGTATTGTTGTGCCTGGATCAGGTCGCCTCGTCGCGTGCCTAGGCGTGGACGATCTGGTGATCGTGGATATGCCCGATACGCTCTTGGTCACGACCCGTGCTCGTTCGCAGGAGGTGAAGAGGCTCGTCAAAAAAGCCAAGGACGCCGGTTGGCGCCGGTTGCTATAGCTGCCTCGCTTTTTTCTTTTTTTTTTCCCCTCAATAATACCAACGCAAATCTATCTCGGGTGTTTTGGTTTTGGTTTTGTTTTCGATTCACTGTGGACTACTATGCAGTTTGTTGAACTCGAACAGAACAGAACAGTAGTTATTTTACATTCGTCGTGCTACTGGATAGTATAACGTGTCTTACATTGGACGCTTACCGGCTTTATATTGGTCCGCGATTACGCAATGACGCCCCTTGTGGTTATCCGTCTGCCCCACTCCGAGTCGGAACTCCCTAATGTCCTTCTCCGCTTTTCGTCAACTCGCTGCCCGTACCGCCGCCGTTGGTACATCACGCTTAACGTACTCCCGTCGCTTGATGTCCGTCTTCAACAAGCCATATGAGAATATCCTCACGGCCCGCCCCGAACCGGGCGTCGCGCTCGTGACACTCAACCGCCCCAAGGCGCTCAACGCACTCAACAAGGCGCTGTTCGCTGAGCTCAACGAGGCCCTCCGCCTCATCGACGCCGAAAATGAGATCGGCGCCATCGTCATCACTGGCTCCGAGAGGGCCTTTGCTGGTGCGTGCACGCACGGCGTTGGGGTAGTCTTGGAATGCCGACAAAGTAAACAGCCGGGGCCGACATTAAGGAGATGAAGGACAAGTCCTGTGCGTAAATTTTTCCAGTATCTGGAAGGGCAACCGTGTCGATGGTTCCATAGTCGCCGAAGTGTATACCGACCAGTTCCTCGCGGACTGGCAGGATATCACCAGCATCCGCAAGCCCATCATCGCTGCCGTCAGCGGCTACGCCGTAAGGTCCCTCCCTATCTCTCCACGTCGCCATTCCACCAATCCCCAGTAACAGCTCGGAGGCGGGTGCGAGCTCGCGCTGATGGCCGACATCCTCCTCGCGGCGCCCAACGCGCAGTTCGGCCAGCCAGAGGTGAACATCGGCACCATCACCGGCGGCGGCGGCTCGCAGCGGCTCGCGCGCGCCGTGGGCAAGTCCCGCGCGATGGAGCTCACGCTCACGGGCCGCATGTGGAGCGCGCAGGATGCCGTCGCGTGGGGCATGGCGAGCCGCGTCGTCGAGGGTGATGGTGCAGACGGCGTGCTGCCGGTCGTGCGGGAGGCCGTTGCGCTCGCGCGTGAGATCGCGGCGAAGAGCCAGGTCGCGGTGCAGGCGCAGAAGGAGGCCGTCAATGTCGGTGCGTCGTCGTGCACACTGCGCCGGGCTCACACGTGTTTGATCGTCCCGTCCTTTTAGCGTTCGAGCAGGGGCTGTCGGAGGGTCTGCGGACGGAGCGTCGGCTGTTCCACATGACGTTTGCTACGGCAGATCAGAAGGAAGGTGCGTAGAGGATTTTCGTGTTGTGAGCTGTTGTCATTTTTGACAATGTATCTAGGCATGGCGGCCTTTGCGGAAAAGAGAAAGCCAACATTCACCAACTCGTAATGAGGCTGTTGTTGCCCTTGCACTGTATTTTGCTCCATCCATGAAGTTCTTGCATTGCGGAAAACAAAAACGATACATGAGCCGTATGAAATGATAAACACATTTGCGGAACTACAACAGGTTTATACACCGCCGTAAGATGGCACGGCCATCCATGAGCAAGAAATTCGAAAACATGAAAAAGAAGGTAATAATCGACATCTCTTATCCGAAGATGGTGTTGAGCCAGGTGGCCATTCGGAATCCCTGCTTGGCGATCTGGAGGTCGATCTGCGATATTCGCGTTTATGTGAAATGTCGATATCGGGAGAAGGGAAATAGGAAACGTACGACCGGAATGGCATTGGTGAAGTACGTGCCAGTGCACAAGTCCTGGCCGGTCGCGAAGTTGAACACCACCGTCTAGGGCACGCAGGAGTTGTTAATGCCGTTGCATCGAACGCGGAACCAAAAACGATCGGGCTACTCACGCAATCGAAGGCATTAGCTTCTTGAGACCAGCCCAGCGGAACCGTGGTCCCGC
The DNA here is from genome assembly GCA_021525775.1 of Lactarius deliciosus. NCBI lineage: Eukaryota > Fungi > Basidiomycota > Agaricomycetes > Russulales > Russulaceae > Lactarius > Lactarius deliciosus. Next base: position 26,712 of record JAKELK010000227.1, read on the forward strand.
TGAGTGCTGCGGTGTTGATGTTGCTGACCCACCCAGCCGACTGCGACGCATATTCACCGCTCTATTGTAACACCAGCGGCGGTTAGAACATGTAGGCAGAACCAATGGGTGGTCATTACCCTGATGCGGGTCGCGAGGTTGTCAGCCCAGGTCTGCGCGCTGCCGCCGTAGAGCGCGTTCACGTTCTTGGTGAGTATACCGGTGTCTAGAAAGAGACAGAACCGTCAGCCGTGCTGATGGGAGACAAGCCACGAGCCGTGAATGAGACTCACCCCAGGCTGCATGAAGGTTCGTAGAGGCACCAGAGCAAACTGCAGAGATGTCGTTTCCTCCAAGTGCCACTGCCTGTGGGCCACGGTATGTCCGTGAGGCGCTCCACGTCAAAATAAAAGTCTACGGACCTCGTCATGCAGCGGCTGGCCAATGTCGCCGAGGAAGTGCGCTGTGGGAAGAGCAGACGTCGTCAGCTCGTGCAACGGACGACGGTACGGTTGGAGCGTCGGTGACTTACTGATAAAGAGCAGAGCCTGCTGGATTTGCGTCGCGTCCGTTTGCCTATGATAGAGAGCCGCGTCAGGGGATGTGCCCGCCACCTTCTCGTGAAACGGGATGCTTACGTCCGGACACGGCTGGTGTAGTTCTGGATCGCGCTAACTGTCATGCAACGCATTAGACCTCAGCGATGTACTCGCCTCGCCTCGACCACTTACCAACACAGCCGGTAGCGCCGCAGTCGCGCGCGAGGTCGACGGAGCAGGAGCTGGGGGGGTTATCTAAATAATTCGAGTCAGTGCGTGGGCGCGCACATGCGAACGAGGACTGGGACTCACCCTCCGCGTCGATGAAATGGAACGGCGCGGTGAACTTGAACGCCGTTTGAGAGCGCACGGTGTCCGCCCACTAGTCCGTGAATGTCAGTTGCCATGCGATCACAGATGTATCTTTGGCACGCACGGTGGATGCAGGCCCGAGGGAAGAGCTGAAAGTCGACCCGAGAATAGACTGAACTTTGGACAACGTGGTTGGGGTGAGGAACTGCAGAAAGCAGGTGGTTTAGCCATGTCTGCGACCCATGATGGTAACTCGGACGAACCTCCATCGCGAGGAGACTGCGTTCGGATTGGGCGGTCAGCGCTGTGCAGGAGAATCCCTTTGTGGACGACACCTACCCGGTCGTCTGATGGCCAAGACTACCCCAAGCTGCGACGCCGTAAGGCGCGACAGCAGCAGCAGCGAGAACGTAAGGAACAGCGAGCTTCATGGTTGTGTGAGGAGGAGTCTGCGACGGTTGTGGGGACGCAAGTTGTGCTCAAGCGAAAACCAAGGGCTGTTTATACGACGAAGCCGAGTGCAATATCTATTATTAGGACCCGACGTGGGGCTCCAGTTTCAATGCACAAGCGCAAGATTCGTCTTCTGAGCGCATGGCGCGCCGCTACTTCTCATGCACGAGCGTCGTAGACCATGTGGAGACCTGATCGGTCTGAATCACGTGTAGGGGGACAATTGTCCGAATCTGGGAGGTCGTGACAACTGCCAGTGACAGCCCCGACATGTTTCGAGCTTGTTCTCGAGGTAGGACTTGCTGGGCCGCGAGAATGAAGGCAATGACGAGCACGTATCGGGTTTCTCATGGGTCTGACAGAAGGTGAGGCGGGACTACGAACTAGGGAGTTGGGGGCTCAAGGAACCGCCTGATAACCTTGCTAGTTACAGGTGGAGCCTCCATGTGTGTTTGTTGGGAACTGGAGGAGAGATTTGCAGGCACAGAACCTGGGTAGGGATTCTGACACGAACGTGTGGCGACATACCTTCGTGCTATTTCTATCGAGCTAGAGGCGACTCCGAGTAGGACATGTGTAACGGGGACGGCCTTTGGAGAGGTCATCGGAACGACGTGCCTGTATCACAAATAAACGTGCGAGGGACCACTGCGTTTTTCTTTTCTGATAAGGGAATAGGCCACACGATTCCAAGGGGTGGGCACGAGAACGACACAATTAACAGGAGCGAGAGCGGCTTTTGCCAAGAGCGGAGGCAGAGGCGGGGCGAGTCCGCGACCCGGAGCCTAACTAGGCCTGACTCCGAGCCCGTGAGCTGGACTGAGCGACAAACCCGGAGAAGCCTAGTCTCCCAACACCGCGTCACCGTGGCCGCGACCGCGGGCAACTGGCACGACAGACAGGAATGCTGCCCGCTCCAGTCTCATTTCCGCGCCATCACAGAATCCTCAGTCAACCGCCACGCTCCTTTTCCAAACTCCTTCGTGCCCCCGCACGCCTCACCAACTTCAGCGCCCTTCTCCTGCTCGCCCTCTTCACGTTCTCGGTCTTGCTCAACCTTCGCTCCCTGTACCATAGCCCGACACGGGATGTCGCGCTGCTTCGTAGCATCGTAGAGACATTGCCGTCGAGGCCTCCAGCGTCGGGCCTCGACCACCTCGTCATCGTACCTGGCCATGGTATTTGGACAGGAGCGCACCCCGAAGACGCCGAAAACGAGGATTCGTGGCTCCTCGCATCGTATCAGAGAGGACGCGGGCGTCCGTCCATATTCCGCGCACACATCTCTCGTGGGTGAGTACGGTCCGAGCTTTAAGTCCCACATTCCGTTTTCAATCCCCAGCCCAGCTCCCAAATCGCCTCGGACGACCCCAAAGCACTCCTCGTCTTCAGCGGGTACGGCTCGCCACGTTGCCGGCGGGCAATCAGAAAGCTGACTCTTACTTTTGATTTAGAGGTTACACCTCTCCCCTGAGCGCGACGTCCGAGGGCGAATCGTACCTGCGCTTCGCACGCGCTACGGGCCTTCTCCCGCCCGCGGACAGGTTCACGCGAGCAGCGACAGAAGACGCCGCGCTCGACTCGTTCCAAAACGTGTTGTTCTCCGTCGCCCGCTTCCGCGAGCTCACCGGCGCCTATCCAGCGCGCATCACCGTCGTCGGCCACGATTTCAAGCGGCGTCGCTTCGAGCAACTCCACCGACGCGCACTGCGCTGGCCCAAGCTCCAGTTTACGTATGTGGGTATCCCGCTCGGGACTGAGGCAGACGAGCGCCAGGCGGCATCGGGCGAAGTTGGTATCTTGTTCTCGCGCGACCTTTTCTACAATCTGACCCCCCCTTTTTTTGCTCCCCCTAGTTGACCAACGCGTTCACACCGTACTCTTCGGACCTGTATGGCTGCCACGCGCCCCTGGTCCAGAAGCGCGCAGGACGGAATTTTCACGCGAAGGCCCACGGCTACCACGTCGGTGCGCCAGAAATGCGTGAGCTGCTGGAGTGGTGTCCGAAGGATGGTACGCGGATCTTTCCTGGTACGCTTCCGTGGGCGAAGGACAGCCACGGGCGCTCTTTCTCCAAAATGGCGCGCTAGGAACGCACACCAGCTTCGAATCAGTTCTGAGCCCGGTGGGATATAATTGATAAGGCCCTATCATAGAAGCGTAGATAAGCAATACATGGGCCTCGGACAAGCATCTTTCGACACTCCGTGTGGTCAATTAAGGGCCACTCCCACACGACTAACTGACCTCGATGCAAGAACCAGCCTCAACACGCATCCCAAATTCCGAGCTTCGAAGAGCCTACATTTACATTCTTGGTTCCGTTATGGGAAAATGCTCAACGGTCATAAGTGTACAGTGCGTCCCACGGACTTCGAGGTGAGATCCGGGCCCTTGCGAGTGTAATTGACAAGCTGAGGAAGACAATGTCGAACGTACTAAAAATAGGTCTGATCATGCAAACGGGCCTTCTAGAGCTACCGTACCACCAATAGGGCCTGCTGCCCCCTTCGGCGGTTCCGAATTTTCGAGGTCTGCTCTGCAGACTGTCGCTCCAGTATGCCTTTACGCGATTCGAGTGCCAGTCTGCGACCATTATGAGACCTTCGCTCGCATAGGTGTTGGCGGGCTCGCCTCATTTATGGCAGGGCATGGGATAGTTCCTGCGAGACAACTCCTGGCAAGTGGGAAGCTCATGTCATACTGTTCTTGCCGAGCAACCAGAAAGCGATAGTTTGTGGCTCCCTGAGTATAGCGTAGATTAGTTCAAGCTTGACGGCCAGCTTGACGGCCAGTGCGGTCACTTGTCGTTGCGTTGATGTCACGGGCCGGTCCCAATCTACGCTGGGCTGGTAGTCGACAGTACCTCCATCCTCAAGCTTTCCTTGTCGGTGATCACCGTAACGTGCCCCGGGTTGCTACTAATTAGTACAATGGTTTGGGCAAGGGTTTGGGTTGCTGTAGGAATGCCCAACAACCCCTTGGTCCTGGGCATTGGACCCCGTTCTCGTCCTCACACAAGTTGCAAGTGTTCACAGAGGTTGTCTAGACCCATCGTGCAGCTTATTTCACCGGGACCAACCGCGTGAGTGGCACCAGTCATACAAACGTGCTTCTGATGCTCTCTTACTGTAATCCCCAAAACACTAATCAGGCGACCGTGGAATAGACGGGAGCTGAGCGCTGAGCGGCCATGTCATGATGATCCTGGTTTCTCCCTTCGCGTCTATATTTTCGAAGATTTTCGGGCGCACTTTTTGGCTGATGCCGCGCAACAGGATATGTACTGAACGGGCTCTCAGATCTCAAGTTTGTTGTGGAGGCTTCGGGTAGTACTCCATTCGTTTCGGTCCTCACCAAGCTTTCAATTCAAAATTCGAGGGTATCAACATCGAAACACTTTTACTGTACCTTTACTCCCGATTTCCCGTCATGATGGATAAATACCATAAAAGCACGTTTCCGGCATCCTCGCGAATGTGCTGCCACTGTATTGTCGAGATCCTCTCGGTGAACCTTGTAACAATGCGCTACCATCTGATCTCCGCGCTTTTCATCCTTGCTACTATGCTCCAGTCTAGCGAAGCCCATCTCACCACGTTGGGACGACATGCGTATCAAGCACTCTTGGAATGTCGTCCCGGAGAACTGGGAGAGCCTTGGCAATCCACTTAGCGGCACCACCATCGACATCTACGTCGCACTCAAGGCCCAACGCGAGAACGCTCTGATTGACACGCTATACCAGGTCAGCGACCCGAACCATCCAAGGCACGTCTACTCCGCCACTCCTTCCCTCGGGCATATACTCACGAGTGCTGCTGCTCCAACGCAGATATGGGGCATACTTGTCCAAGGAGCAGGTTTCGAAGCTCGTCTCTCCGCCCCCAGGAACCCTCGAGCTCGTTAATTCCTGGCTCGAATACCACGGCGTACCCTCCTCGTCCGTCTCGATGACACACGGAGGCACCACGTTGACTCTCAGTGGGGTGTCCATTATCCAGGCCAACGCTCTCCTTGGCGCATCATATCAGCTCTACAGGCATGTGGAGACAAATGAGACAGTCGTCCGCACAGTTGGCTACGCGCTCCCCGCTGCACTGCACGGGCTGGTGCAGACTGTAGTGCCGACGACGTGCTTTTCTACTCCGCACACGCAGTGGCAGTCACCGCGCAGGCGGTCCGGCGGGGCGACAGCGGGGTTGAAGAAGCCGGTATCAGGAGAGCCTGCGACTGTGCTGTCGAGCCGCGCCATTGACGCCACGCCATCGTTTCTGCGCTCCCTGTACAAGACGGCCGAATATACGCCCGCTGCTGCGGACCGGAATGCGCTAGGGATTGTGGGAATTCTAAACGGATACCCGAGCCCAGAGGACCTGGCGACGTTCATGTCCGTTTTCCGCTCCGATGGGACCAATGCGGCGATCACCGTCGTACAGGTCAATGGGTGGGGATACGACCCGACCAACCCCGGCCGCGAGCCGAACCTCGACACCCAGTGTGCTGTAGGTATGACGTATCCCACCCCAGTAATCTTCTACAGTACCGGCCGCGGGCCGGCGGGCACGACCGATTGGTTTTTGTCCTGGCTCGACTACATCCTCGAGCGCGAGGAGGGTGATATCCCGCGAACGATCAGCATATCGTACGTCGTCGATGAGAAGGATATGCCGGTGGCATATACGATGTATTTGTGCACCCAGTTTGGTATGCTCGGCGCACTTGGCGTCAGCGTGCTCATCGCGAGTGGGGACGACGGCGTCGGCAAAGGGGACTGCATTACGGACGACGGCTCCGTCCGGTTCATCCCACTCTGGCCCGCGACCTGTATGTGTGGCATTCTCGGGAGAAGTACAGAGCGGGTCACTCACCACACCTTGTACTTTCGCAGGTCCCTATGTCACAGCCGTCGGTGGAACGACAGGTTACGGACCAGAGATCGCGGCAAGCCTCTCCGGGGGGGGGGCTTCTCGGACCACTTTCGACGCCCCGTCTACCAGGAACAGGCCGTGACCGAATTTCTGCAGCGCCTCGGCAACCAGTATCAAGGCCAATACAGGTGCATTCCCTTCCGTGACCTGATCTCACTCCTACTTACTTCGTAATTGGTGCAGCGCTACGAGCCGGGGAATTCCCGACATCTCTGCCCAGGCTCTGAGATTCCCGATCGTCCTCAAGGGCAGGAAGTATCTCGTGTCTGGCACAAGTGGCTCGGCGCCTGTGCGTCTCTCTCTCTCTCTCCTATCTGGTTCGTACAGATCGTGGCGGGCATGATCTCACTGCTTAATGATTACCTCATCTCGCAAGGCAAGGTCACGCTCGGCTTCCTTAACCCCTGGCTGTACGGTCCAGGCAAGAGTGGCCTCACTGACATCACATCCGGCTCGAACCCGGGCTGCAACACCGATGGATTTTCCGCCATTGAGGGATGGGATCCTGTCAGTCCCGCCATCCTTCACTTCCGACGATGGCTGACTGTCGGCCTTGTAGGTCACAGGTCTTGGGACACCTGACTTCCAGCGCCTGCTGCCCATACTCCCTGACCACGCAGAACCTGGCGGTGCGGGCTAACTGAAAAGATAGCGCCAGACATGCGTCATTGCGTACAAACATTCTGGGAATATTCATCGGCCGATCTATGGCTTCAGGAATAACCCGGGCCCCGCGCGAACTAGGAATTATCCATGGCAAATAAGCGGTAGTTAATGGAGATACGGTACTGTAGTGTAGTAACGATTGGCACTGAGACCAAGACGTATGAGCACTTTTCCTGGACATTATCTTTGAGATAAATTTGCCGCGAAGACTACGACGCCCAAATACATTCTGTCCCTAGGTCCGTGTCGGCACAAGCGTCAGCACGTCTATTCCGCAGTCCCACGTCCCTCAGGTTGTCTAGGTTTGAAGCACTGGCTACAAATTTCATCGATTAAAGTTCACCTTAGCACTATTTATGAAGGTTATTCGGGTCTCTAATGAGTAAGGCAATACACAATACGTAGCCAGCAACTTGCAAGATCTGCACTTTCAATATAAGGGGCGGTTTAGGTTGTGTCACGGGCCAAAGAATAACGAATCGGACTACATTTGAGGCCAGTTATCAGTTTAGACCTTAGCTTTGCAATGGCGAGTGCCTTCTCTACTCAGACACCAAGAGTCTCCTGCAACGCGTCGGAATCCGGTGGCCCACGTCGAACGCTATTAAACAAGAGTCGGCCATTTACCGGTGCGACTTAAAACTGAATTCGTCCGTCAATTTGAGACTAGGCCACGAGTCTTGAAAAGTACAGTGATATTAAGGATACCGATAAAGCCCTCTAACGGTGATAACGTTGAGAGGTATAAAATCGGAATGAAAACAAAAAAAAAGAAAGCCGGCTAGCTATGAACGAAAATAATATTCCCGGGATTCGTATGCGTGAATCTGGATCTGGGTGGTATCAAATGCTACGAGGAAAATGAACGATGATACCGAAATAATAGAACACAAAGCGGTCGACTCCAACAACTGCGATCAAGTGGACAAGTTGGCCGGTCTAAGGCAAAGCGAGGCACGAGCGGTGCCTTAGAGCATCGTCTTTGAGTGAGCGGGCGTGGCGGCACGTGACTCATTCTTTCCTTGCCTGCCGCCACCTGCCCGCCCGCTTTTCCAACCGGTCTAGAAAACCGGAATCCTTCTTTTTATTAAGTTCCTGTCCCCTCTTAAATACATTATCGAGCTACCTCAACCCTCACACGAAGAATGCCTCGCATATTTGAGGACCCGGCTTTTTCTAGATGCCCGAACTTCCAGGGCGATGAGTGGAATTTTCTAAGACAAACCATGGTTGATGCTAACCAGGGCGAGGATCCCCTAACTGAGGAGGAGGCCGCCCAGCGTCTGAGAGAAACTTGGACCAGGGAAAACAACAATCGGAAAGACGCCTGGAACGAACAGTGCGAGCAGGACCAGGCGGAGCGAGAGGAGCAAGACAGGCTGGCGCAGGAGGAAGAAGATGCCCAGCAGGCCTTGCGCGACAAAGAGGCTGAACAGCAGCGCAAGGAAGCAGAGAGGAAGATGCCAAAGATCGGCTCTTTCGTCAGAGGCCAGGGCGTCAGCAACTGGATCGAGCCACGCCCGGCCCAGTACGCCCTCAGCAAGATCAACAGCTTAGAATACGTCGAGCTTGATTACTTCACCATCAAGGGTTGCAGGGATGCCGCCGCCGATTCCCACAAGTCCATCAGCCAGGACACCATGGCCTTTGCCCATGTCGAAGACACCTTGGCCCTTCGCCCGCTCGCTGCCGTGAGGCCCTCCCGGAACATCCGAAGCGACGAAAATCTTAGCTGGGATGAGATGATGTACGCCAAGAATACCATGTTGCATTTCATGGCCCAGACCAAAGCCTGGCCACGGGAGCATGTCACCTCCCTGGCGGCCTTTTTCGTCGCCCTCGATGTACATCCCAGAAGGGTCCAAGACAATGGCAACGCGATACTCATTTTGTATCAGAGCCGCGTCAGACGCGAATGGTTCGATGCCTTCAAGCGCAACCAGGGCTTCGATATCGAGGTGATCAACGAAACTTTCATGCGAACCCTCGCCGAAACCGTGAACAATGGTATCCAAGATAGAAAGATCGAACAGGTGCGTTTTGTTCCAATAGCCCCGCAGCACAGCTCGCGCGCTAACAGCACCCTTCTTCCCATCGCTCGCTCTTCCTCAATCCTACTTTACCTCCGTTGCCGTACCTTTTCCCTGCCGTACCCCCTCCTTTCCTGCCGTGCCGTTTGCCGTCTGCATGTCCTTCACCGACACTGCCGTGCTGTTCTCACCGCCGGCCTTTGCCCCGTGCGCTGATGCCGTTTTTTTCCTCTGCCCGACACACTGCCGTACACCCTCCTCCGCCGCATCTCAGTTCATGAGAATGCATGCCAGCGCGGAACCCTCGGCATCGCGCGTCGCCTCCAGGCACCGCGACTGCCCCAGCCGCTCACAAGGCCGCGCGCGCTCTGCGTCACCCCGCCGCCCCACCTCCCCCAAGAGGCGTCCTCGCTCTCGCTCTCCACGTCCCAACCAGAGCGCGCTCTCTGCGCCCAAGCGCTCCAGGCTGGACAAGCCTGAGTCTTTTCTGTCCGGCACAGGCCCACGTGGAGGAGTCTGTGCGGCATGCCTTGGCCTCCACGAACATGCCTTCTCAAAGTGCGACGGGCTCAAGCTGTGGGATGGCTCGCCCGGCATCGCCAGGAAAAACGGGCAAGGAAGGTTGGTCATGGCAGACGGTCTCCCCGTCTGTTTCGACTGGCAAATCCCAAGGGGATGCCCCTCAGCGAGCCATCCCGAGCGTCACAGATGCTCAGGATGCGGAAAGCTCGACCACGGGGCCCAAGTCTGCCCTCGAGCAGAGAAGGCGTGAGCCCCTCACCCCGTATTTGCGTGACGCCTGGGCCGCGGAGCTCTCGCACCTCGGCCTACTCCCCAGATACCCATCCCTTGTGCAGAGTCTCACGGTCGGCTTCGACCTCGGCATCCCCCTTATTTCCCGTACCTTTGCCCCGCCTAATCATGCATCTATTAAGTCGCTTCTTAATGTATATAATGCCGTTGTGGAACACGAGTTTGCCATGGGCCGTTACATCGGTCCTTTCACGCGTAAACAGCTGGAGGCCAATCTGGGCCCTTTCCAGTCTTCCCCCCTGTCCCTGGTTCCCAAACCAGCCAAGCCCGGAAAGTATCGGGCGGTACATAATTTTTCATACCCACACAATCCACTCCCAGAAGCGACTGCGGTCAATGCCCGCATCGACAGTGACGATTTCCCATGCACCTGGGGTACCTTCGCTGCAGTCTCCCTACTCATTGCCCACCTTCCCCCCGGATCCCAGGCCTCGGTACGCGACGTCGCGGAGGCGTACAGAACAATTCCCGCGGCCCCTGCCCAATGGCCTGGTCTCGTCGTTCGGCTGCAAGCCGACAACCAATTCGCTGTCAACACCTGCAATAACTTCGGGCTCACCTCTGCTGGGGGCGTGTACGGGATGGTGGCAGATGCCGGCGCAGACATTTTCCGGGGCCACGGCATCGGCCCACTGGCCAAATGGGTCGACGATCATGTCTTCTTCAGGGTCCCAAGAGAGCGCCTCGCCGAATACAACACTCGACGGGCGGAATGGCACGCTCAGATTCACGCTCATGGGGGGCAAGCGCAGGATGGCAGCCGCCTGTGGTTCAGAGGGAGGAACCAGCCGGATGACTCCCCGGAAGAGTTCGTCGAAGACTGCGGCTCGGCATTGCAGGATCTGGCGAGCGCCTCCCCGCGGTCCATGCGGGACGCTGAGTTTGCATACGCGGACTGTGACATCAATGCCATCTCGGCGCGCCTCGGCATTCGGTGGGAGGCATCAAAGTCGATCCCCTTCGCGTCCGAATTCCCTTACCTCGGTCTCCGGTGGGACTTGCGCGCTCAAATGGTGCACCTTCTCGAAGGGAAAAAGACCAAGTACTTGGCGGCGATTGCAGAGTGGCAGACCAAGCGTGCGCACGACCTCCTTGAGACCCAGAGGCTATATGGCAAGCTCCTGCACGCTTCTCTGGTTATGCCAGCGGGACGAGCCTACCTCACCAACCTGGAGGCCATGTTGGCCTCGTTCAACGACAGTCCTTTCGTACCGCATACCCCACCCCGGGACACTCCAGGCGATCTTGAATGGTGGAAGCGGCGGCTCAGTCGGTCCGAGTTCTCCCGGCCCATCCCAAGCCCCCGACCCCTCATCGACTACGAGGCCTACTCGGACGCTAGTTCCGGGTTCGGTGTGGCCATCACGATCGGCCCCAGATGGCGAGCATGGCGGCTCGTTGACGGCTGGAAGTCCCAGGGGAGAGACATACAGTGGGCCGAAGCCATTGGCTTCGAGCTCCTTATCCTCAGTCTACGCTCGCGCGCAAGCGAGGGCGAGCACCTCAAGGTTTACGGGGACAATCGGGCAGTCGTCGAAGGGTGGTGGAAGAGATCCAGCGCCAACAAGCCCACCAACCGCGTCTTCCGCCGCATACTTGATCTTTCGGAAAGCGATGGTTGGTCGATTCACACCAGATATGTCCCCAGCGCACAAAACCCCGCCGACGCCCCCTCCCGAGGGCGCTACCCTCCTCCCGACCTCCTCCTCCATTTTGTCCCCATCCCGGAAGACGTGCGGCCCTTCCTTGTCGACGTCGGATTCGGCCAACCCGACGAGGGCCGCCGTCATTAATCGGCTGAGGCGCCCGCGTGACGCCGTGCACGCGCCGTTGAGCATCGACCCGAGGGAGGTCAAACGGCCTAAACTCCTCGACTCGAGGCCATGCCAGCTGGTGATCCCCTCCACCACGGTCTCGTCACAGAGGAAGCCTGCGTCTTACGCAGCTTCCCTCGCCCCTCGTCCCTCCTCCCTGCGCCCCCAGTGCTTCGCCAAGGACCGCTTGAGGCTGTGGATCCCGGCCTACACCCCGACACCACCCGCGAGCACCTCCGCCCTCGGCCCAGCAGAGAGAGAGCGTGTCAAGGACACGATGGCCCATGCGTGGGAGGAGGACACACGCGCGGGGTACGGCTCCGGCCTCCTCATGTGGCATCGCTTTTGCGACGGCAAGGGGATCCCGGAGTCTGCCAGAGCTCCCGCGGCCCAAGATCTTCTCTCAGCTTTCGTCGCACACATGGCAACGGCCTACTCGGGCAAGACCATATCCAATTATCTGAGCGCGGTGCGCGCCTGGCACGTCCTGCACAGCGTCCCCTGGGTCTTGGACCAGAGGGAGATGGACGCCATGCTGCGCGCGGCCCACAAGCTGACCCCAGCCTTGTCGAAGAGAAAGGAGCGTCTCCCTTACACCCCTGTTTTCATCGCAGCCGTCCGGCAGCATCTCGACCTGGAGGAACCATTGGACGCGGCGGTCTTCGCCTGCCTAACCACGTGCTTCTACGCCTCCGCCAGGTTAGGCGAGTTCACCGTCCGTACCCTGGGCAGCTTCCGACCCGGCACTCACATCACCCCCCGGAACCTGTCCTACGATCAGGACCGAAACGGTTGCAAGGTAACTGTCCTTCACCTCCCTACCACCAAATCCGCCGGTAGCGAGGGCGAGGACGTTTACTGGGCCTCGCAAAATGGGAGCTCGGACCCCTCGGCAGCTCTGCAAAACCATCTCCGGGTCAACCAACCCCCCGAGATGTCTCACCTGTTCGCGTACCGGATCAAAAACGCGCGCCGCCCACTCACCAAAACGAAGTTTCTCGAGCGAGTGGGAAAGGCCGCGTGCGCAGCCGGGCTCGAGCCTCTGCAGGGGCACGGCATCCGGATTGGATCTACCCTCGAGTACCTCCTGCGAGGAGTTCCCTTCGACGTGATGAAGACCAAGGGTCGTTGGGCTGGGGACTCTTTTCTGCTTTACCTGAGGAAGCACGCCGTCATCGTCGCCCCGTACATCCAAGCGGAACCTATCCTGCACGATAACTTCATCCGCTACACCATGCCTCCGGTCCGATAGAGCCACCGCCGACCCCTGCCACGCGAACGTGCCCTCCGCCTCCTCACTGGGTAAGTCATCGTCTCCTAATATTGGGGGTGCCGAGCCTCACTCGCCGCGTCATCGATTCCTAATAGGTTGGGTGTCGCGACCTCGGCTCGGCAGCAAAAACCGTCATCTTCGATCGAGGAGCGCTTCGCGCTTTCGCCCACTCTCTACGCTAGCAGACCACCCCAGTACCTCCCTCATAGCCATTTGCTAATTACCTACATTGCTTGTACATTCTCCCCAAACCGCTGATCCAAATAGTATCATAGCCAAAACGGCTCTTCTCCGCACTATCAGGGTTTCGTGCCGCCCCCCCCCGGCCAATCCCCTCCGTCTCCCCACCATCACCAGTGCCGCACGAAACCCTTCCTCGAGAAGCAAACCAGCGACTCGCAAAGACAGCTGAAGTAGAGAAATATAAGCGAACCGAACCACGCTCAGGAGTGCGCGCGGCGATTTCGTGATTTCGATGCCCGAGGAGGGCGGAGGGGACCGCGCCAGGCCGTGCTGCGGAACATACTGCGCGTCGATCTCGCTGCAATTCAGGTGTAACAGGAGGTTATACACAAACACCTGCTCGTATCTGCCGCGTCCAATCAAATCAGCGATCACCGAATCCGGCCCCGCGCGAAAACAGAGCCAACTCACTGAGCATTGTTGAACACGATGGCCATCGAGTCGGACCCGCACCGCAGCAGATTCGGTGCCATCACAAGCGCGAGGTTCGCGCTCGTCATCTTGGTGGCGGCGAGCACACGCTCATCGAGGAACAGTTACAGGAAGCTGATCACGAACAATACCACACGGCGCTTGGCCGTCGGCAGCCGCTCAACCGCCGCACAGCACGCCTCGGCGTCGCCTGCGAACGCGATGTAGTCGTTGTACATCTCCGATGGCACCAGCGGGTCGATCAGCTCGCGCAGCCAGAGCTTGAACAACAACGCAGGTACGAGCGGGTCCTTGACACCCTCCAGCGTGTACGAGCCGCGGTCCAGCCCCATCTTCAGTGCAGCGACCGCGTCAGAGTCACTTGGTATGCGAAAGATGCTCTCTGACTTCCTCGCCGAGCGCGAGGACGCCGTCTGCGAGGAACGAGAGTACGATTGGCACCCACTGAGTCGGGTATGTGCGTTCCTGTAAACGGAACACGGCATCGAGTGGCTCGCCAAATGTTGATGGGTTGAATGCTGCGTCCTGTGATGACCTCGGAGCGGTGCAAATGAGTGGGGGTCGGCGGAGTGCTCGCTTCCGAGCCAGGGATGGGTGGCAGCGCAGGCACCAGTCGCGATGGTGTTGAAAAATGAGAGTCGATGGTATATAGCTTGTTGATTTTCTATTATATTTGTAAAATTAAATAAAGGTTGCGACGCATAGGCGGGGGGCGTTCGGGCTTTTCTCCATAGGGGCAATCGAGCCACTCGCAGAGAACTGCAGACGGCCAGGAGCTTGAACTGGACCACGGACCTCTTTCCTATATGAATGCGGATGGTGGACCACGGGGCGCGGCTGCTGCCCGGCTGCATGGGGAGGCGGGCTCTGATCCGTTGTCGAAGGGAAAGACTTGGAGAGACGATGACCTAGTGCGGTGTTCTATTCGGCCGTTGGGTTGAAGTTCGTATGGCAAGCTGACAGCGAGATTGCACATACCCGAAGGACTGTCAACGGTATAACAAAGCCATCTCGTTTCTCCCACACGGTGTCTCACTGTGCGGTAATATAGCACGGTGTTTACTCCATGAGGCAGGATGTCGAATAAGGCATCCATGAAGGTACGTACACGAAATTTCCGACAGGAGGTCCCACGAAACTTGTCCCATCGCAGGGCACGCAAAGAAGGACACCTGGCTTTGCAAAACATAGTGCCGCGAATAGAAAAGGTAAGATAAGGGTAAATGCAGATGCGGATTAGAAGGACGAGAGTGCCTGTCAATGAGACGGCCATTTATTTGCACTTCCAAGGTGGGGACGCTTGTGATACTGATACTCGCTGGGTAAGTTATGTAGGTAGGCGTGGGCTAACAGCGCAAAACATTATTTTCGCATTCAGCTCTGAGCATTTAAGTATCTTATAATACTATAAGGGCCTTACAATTGATTTCGAATTAAATATAGGGTCGCAATTTTGTAAGTGACCGGAGGTTGCCAGTACAAAGGGTTTGGGTTGCTGTAGGAATGCCCAACAACCCCTTGGTCTTGGGCCTTCAGTTGGACCCCGTTCTCGTTCTCACACAAGTCGCAAGTGTTCACAGAGGTTGTCAGTTCCACATGGACCAACCGCGTAATTGGCACCAGTAATACAAAATGCGCTTCTGATGCTCTCTCACTGTAATCCTCAAAACACTAATCAGGGGTCTATGACCGCGGAATGGACGGGAACCGAGCGGCCATGTCATGATGATAGTGGCTTCTCCCTTCGCGTCTATTTTTGAAGTCTCTCGGGTGCACTTTTTGGCTGATGCCGCACGACTCAGACAGGATATGTACTGAACAGGCTCTCAGATCTCAAGTTTGTTGTAGAGGTGCTCCATTCGTTTCGGTCCTCACCAAGCCTCACCCTCTTTCAATTCAAAATTCGAGGGTATCAGCACCGAAACATTCTTACTGTACATTTACCGCCAATTTCCCATCATGATGTAGAAATCCACCATAAAAGCACGTTTCCGGCAGTGTATTGTCGAGACCCTCTAGGTGAACCTTGTAATAATGCGCTACCATCTGGTCTCTGAGCTTTCCGTCTTTGCTGCTATTCTCCTCGGCAGTCTAGCGAAGCCCTTCTCGCCACACTGGGACGACATGCGTATCAAGCACTCTTGGAATATCGTCCCGGAGAACTGGGAGAGCCTTGGCAATCCACTTGGCGGCACCACCATCGACCTCTACGTTGCACTCAAAGCCCAACGCGAGAACGCTTTGATTGACACGCTATACCAGGTCAGCGACCCGAACCATCCAAGGCACGTCTACTCCGCCACTCCTTCCCTCAGGCATGTACTCACAAGTGTTGCTGATCTAATGCAGATATGGCGTATACTTATCTAAGGAGCAGGTTGCGGACCTTGTCTCTCCGCCTCCAGGAGCCCTCGAGCTCGTCAATTCCTGGCTCGAATACCACGGCGTGCCCTCCTCGTCCGTCTCAATGACACACGGAGGCACCACGCTGACTCTCAGTGGCGTGTCCATTATCCAGGCCAACGCTCTCCTTGGCGCATCATATCAGCTCTACAGGCATGTGGAGACAAATGAGACAGTCGTCCGCACGGTTGGCTACGCGCTCCCCGCTGCACTGCACGGGCTCGTGCAGACTGTAGTGCCGACGACGTGCTTTTCCACCCCGCACACGCAGTGGCAGTCACCGCGCAGGCGGTCCGGCGGGGCGACAGCGGGGTTGAAGAAGCCGGTATCAGGAGAGCCTGCGACTGTGCTGTCGAGCCGCAACGATTTTGACACCACGCCATCGTTTCTGCGCTCCCTGTACAAGACGGCCGAATATACGCCCGTTGCTGCGGACTGGAATGCGCTCGGGATTGTGGGAATGCTAAACGGATACCCGAGCCCAGAGGACCTGGCGATGTTCATGTCCGAATACCGCTCCGACGGGACCAATGCGGCAATTACCGTCATACAGGCCAACGGTGGGGGATACGACCCGACCAACCCCGGCCGCGAGGCGAACCTCGACACCCAGTATGCTACGGCCATGGCGTATCCGACCCCGGTATTCTTCTATAGTACCGGCCGCGGGCCGGCGGGCACGACCGATTGGTTTATGTCCTGGCTCGGCTACATTATCACGAAGAGAAATATCCCGCGGACGATCAGCATATCGTACGTCGCCAAAGAGAAGGGTATTCCGTTGGCATATGCAATGTACATGTGCACCCAGTTTGGTATGCTAGGTGCACTTGGCGTCAGCGTGCTCATCGCGAGTGGGGACGACGGCGTCGGCGAAGGGGACTGCATGGCGGACGACGGCTCCGTCCGGTTCATCCCACTCTGGCCCGCGACCTGTATGTGTGGCATTCTCGGGAGAAGTACAGAGCGGGTCACTCACCACACCTTATACTTCCGCAGGTCCCTATGTCACAGCCGTCGGTGGAACGACGGGTTACGGACCAGAGATCGCGGCAAGCCTCTCCGGGGGAGGCTTCTCGGACCACTTTCGACGCCCCGTCTTCCAGGAACAGGTCGTGACCGAATTCCTGCAGCATCTTGGCAACCAGTATCAAGGCCAATACAAGTGCATTCCCTTCCGTGACCTGATCTGACTCCGACTTACTTCGTAATTGGTGCAGCGCTACGAGCCGGGGAATTCCCGACATCTCTGCCCAGGCTCTGAGATTCCCGATCATCCTCAAGGGCGAGCGGAGACTCGTGTCTGGCACAAGTGGCTCGGCGCCTGTGCGTAGCGCTCTCCTCTCTCCTATCTGGGTTGTACATCCGGCTGACCACCAATGTACAGATCGTGGCAGGCATCATCTCACTGCTTAATGATTACCTAATATCGCAAGGCAAGGCCACCCTCGGCTTCCTTAACCCCTGGCTGTACGGTCCAGGCAAGAGTGGCTTCACTGACATCACATCTGGCTCGAACCCGGGCTGCAACACCGATGGATTCTCCGCCATTGAGGGATGGGATCCTGTCAGTCTCGCCAAGCTTCACTTCCGAGGATGGCTGACAGTCGGCCCTGTAGGTCACAGGTCTTGGGACGCCTGACTTCCAGCGCCTGCTGCGTGTACTTGCTGACTCCGCAGAAGCTGGCAGTGCGGGCTAACTGAAAATGATAGTGCCAGACATGTGCAATCGCGTGTATGCATCCTGGGAATATTTATCTGCCGATCTACGGCCTCAGGAATAAGTTGAAGTTCGAATAACCCGGGCCCTGCGTGAACTAGGAATAATCCACAGCGAATAAGCGGCAGTGGATGGAGATACACTGTGTAGTACTAATGATTGGCACTAAGACCAAGACAGTATGAACACTTTTCCTGGACAATAATATGCAGTATTGATAATTACCTACGAGATAAATAATAAATTCATCACGAAGACCACGGCGCCCAACACGTAGACTCGTGGCCAGCCGTTCGAATGAGGGGTCGCGAGCGACTGGAGGATCCCCGATTCTCTTTGTGCAGCCAGCACCTCATAGAGCGAACGGTCATTGGTCTACCAAACACGTTATCGTCCACTCCCAAGATCAACGCATCCATCAGGCTCTCTATGTTTGAAGCACTGGCTACAAATTTTATCGATTAAATTGCACCTTGGCACTCACTACCTATGGTGCAAGGTTATTCTGGTATCTAGCGAGTAAGGCAATACCTAATACCTAACCAGCAACTTACAAGATCTGCACCTTTCAATATAATGAGTGGTGTTGTGTCACGCGCACGGGTCCTACATTTGAGGCCACTCATCGGTTTCGACCTTAGCTTTGTCGATGTGAGTGCGTAACCTGTCGTTAATGCGTTTGGTCAGAAACCATAAACTTTTCTACTCAGACACCAAGAGTCTCCTGCCGCGCGTTGGGATCATGGGCCAGACCTGTAACGTCGAAGGTGGAGAAGCAACAAATTTGGTGGAACCCATCCCGTCTAGCGATGGCGGAAAATTCATCAGTGTTGCAGCCCGTGTTCGACCAAGTTCAACACCACATGGAGGATTTAAGGCAGGTCAAGGATAGTGTAGGATCAGATAACAATACGGTGTCGAAGTCCGAGGTGCGCCGTCAGCAAATTTTGGCGGGCACTTTAATGCACAAAATTGTTTGTCGGGGCTTCTAAAGTTTTTGGGGTTCGTCGTCCTGGTTTGTTTATCGTACAGTCTTAGTCCCGTCCCTTTCAACGCGATGAACTACCGCAAATGATCCCACATCGGCGTAAGGATCTTCATAAATTCTCAGAGAACGGAAGTCCCTTGGATATTAATAGAACTCTTGTCAATTTTGCGACATGCGTACAGTAAGTTATAAGCAGAAAAACATTGCTCACGTGCACTCTAGGCCTTCTATCATAACCCGCGTAGAACTTGCTGAGACATCAACAGAAACTCAAAAAATTTCCCAGACATCTTGGGACTCCAAATGTAGCTTTCGCTCAAGCTGTGCCGTGTTCGTTCGAAAGAAATTGGCGAAAATAAATGAGGATGTGAGTAAAACTTAGAAGGTGCATATATTTTCATGTCCGAGTCAAGCCTCCGAGTCTTACCTACAAGCGATCGCGATGAGGATAGTATTCTAGTCACATAGAGTGATCGCACCGAAGCTGCAAATCGTGCATTGAGATCAGTCGTATAGCCAGAGACTTGGCTCGAGAGGGAGATTACGATGGTGGTGGCAAAACGGATGTATCATTGACTGTAGTCGAAGGGAATGTGAAAGTGCACCTGACACGCGAAGGACTGGACCGTTTTCAAGTTGCAAGTCCGAGCCGTCGCCTCAACATGAATGCACACCCCCTCATTCCTTGCCTTCCAATCATTTAAGGTCGTACGC
The DNA here is from genome assembly GCA_021525775.1 of Lactarius deliciosus. NCBI lineage: Eukaryota > Fungi > Basidiomycota > Agaricomycetes > Russulales > Russulaceae > Lactarius > Lactarius deliciosus. The sequence continues at coordinate 46,022 of JAKELK010000227.1, forward strand.
AACGCTGGACACCGCAAGGGTGCAACATGTGGCGTCGTGCATGTCTGTTCGCCTCGGGGCCTCGCGCGCTTCAGGGTGAGTATGTCAGAAAAGGAATTTGACATATGAAGCTATATGAACTTACGAGGCCAATAGGGGGCAGGCGCTGGCTAAACCATACACCACCCCGAGGCACGGTCTTCTTGAGCCCGATGAGTGCTCGATGTCCCAGAGTGGGCTCTCCCTCTCCTTGCCCTTGCGCTTGGATGACGCATAGCCACACATTGGTGCAGGATCAGGAAAGAGGGGATTGAGATCGAGTTGAAAGCCTCCGAAAATGTCTACACCAATGGCCATTCCATTCGTCCGCTCCTGCTGTTAACACAACGGAGAGCCTGAGGCTGGTTGGGGTACCTAGCCCGCCGTGCCCGTGCCAGTGCAGAAGGGCTGCTCGAACGCATTCTTCAGCCTGGCGACATTTTTCCGTGAGCCGCACGGCGTCAGCTCGTGCGACCTTCCTGAAGTTCTGTCCGCGACACGTCCTGTCAGAAAAACGGGACGGGAGAAAGTGGGCAGGTGGACACACGAAAAAGTGCTTCGAAAATCCATCCTGTTCAGATGCGGGATACTGCGCGTAGGACTGCACCTGGGGTCATGAACATGCGCTTGCAGATCAACGTGAGTGGCGGGGGTGCTTGGACTGCTTGCATGCTGCGAGGTATTGAGCTGCTAGGCTCGTCTGCTTTGCATTCGAATGCGTAAGTTTGCGAGTGCTGTAGTGGATCCATCGTTTGGTTAGAGGTTATGCCACGACAATGGTGATGCCGTTGAGCAGGCGGACTCCCGTCACTCTGACCGGGATCTTGGCCCTCCAACTTGGGCTAGAGAATGAGCGGGATGCGTAAGAGTATGGCGGGTACAATGCACGGTGTCACACAGGAGTAGGCCTGACCCAAACGTTCTATGCGTGCACTGGTGAGATGTACTCTGGGCAGAATCCGTCGAACGACTGGATAAGGAAGGTGAACCGTGTGAACCATCGATCGAGGACGGGATCGAATCGATCAACAACTCTTTCTCCGTCACTCCAATGCACCGGCAACAACCTCCTCCTCGAATTCCAAATATCAAATTCCGAGTCCTGATTATAGGACGTGCAAATGCTGGCAAAACATCTATCTTACAGCGAGTATGTGATACCACGGACAGCCCCATCATTTACCGGGGAAAAGAAAAAGTACGTGGTCCGACTTTATATGCGAATCTGATCTCACTGCCAACCAGATTACACTTGAGCCGTCCGTAGACGTTAGTAACAATAGTACTTCTCTTCGGTTGCCTCTAAACGTAGAACCAGCGAGGCGAACATACGATCGACGACGAACTTGTTTTCTCCAGTCATACGGAATACATATTCCACGACTCTCGTGGAATCGAGTCGGCTAGCACATACGAACTAGGGATTTTACAAAGTTTCATTCAACGGAAGTGCGGGGAAAGGCGACTTGGAGACAGGTTACATGCGATTTGGTTTGGGACTCTCGAGTGTCCACGATTACGACAACTGACAGTCATCTCTTGAGGTACTGTGTCCCAATGGACAACCAACGACCACAGCTCGATCTGAGATTTTTCAAGGACATCTGCCCCGACCAGAATGGTGCGTCAGTCGTTACAGACATTCGTAATTGTGATTAACAGAATAACAAGTCCCTGTCATTGCCGTGTTTACAAAATATGATCAATTCCGAAAAAATATTCGAATCAACGTGGAGGATTTCGGAAGCCCAGATGACGACGTATCTCAAGTAACGGAGGAACACTTTCAAGAGTACTACTTGCGTCCCCTTGGTGATGATGTTAGATTCGTGCGATTAGAAAGTGTGTTCAGAGACAAATACCAGAGTTACGTGCTAATGCTCTTCGGCAGAAATGCACATGCAAGATATGCGCTGCGATGAACTTATTGAGACGACGGCTGTATCTTTGAATGAAGAGACCACCGCACTGATGCTTTTGGCCGTCCAGAGGGGTAACTTAGAATTGAGTGTTAAAACAGCGTTGAAACGGTGAGTGCGCCAATTGAAGGGGCGAAGTGAACGAACACAATGGGGATTGCAGTGTCGATTCCCATACTAGCAACGACTCGGAGGTCAAACATATAGTTCGGGAATGTCTTATCCCGTTTCCATTCCTCTGGGTAAGTGTTAATAGTGTCTTAGTTTGTAGTTCATGGCTCATACGCCTGATGCCCCCCCAACTCCTAGTTGGTGAGTACCGGTTCTTACTCACGGTTTTCAAATCGACTAACCTGACTGCGCTGCTGGTCCGCTCTCTAGTTTGTGAGTGGCTACTGTGCCTTGCTGCGTTTCAAGCTCGCCGACGATGCCTATCCTCGGCTCTCCAGTCTGTGAGTGGCTGCGGTGGCTCACTGCGTTTCAAGCCCACTGATGACCCCCGCCCTCGGCTCTCCAGTTGGTGAGTAGCTGCCATGGCCGCTTCAAGCCCGCTGACGACGCCTGTCCTCGGCTCTCTAGTCTGTGAGTGGCTGCGGTGGCTCGATGCGTTTCAAGCCCGCTGACGACGCCTGTCATCGGCTCTCTAGGAAGTTAGTGGCTGCGGTGCCTGGCTGCGTTTCAAGCCCGCTGATGACGCCTCTCCTCGCCCCCCCAGGAAGTGAGTGGCTGCGGTGGCTCGATGCGTTTCAAACCCGCTGACGGCGTCCGTCCTCGGCTCTCCAGGAAGTGAGTGGCTGCGGTGGCTGGCTGCGTTTCAGGCCCGCTGACGAAGCCTGTCCTCGACTCTCCAGGAAGTTAGTGGCTGTTGTGGCTGGCTGCGTTTCAAGCCCGCTGATGATGCCTGTCCTCGGCTCTCCAGTTGGTGAGTGGCTGTCGTGGATGGCTGCATTTCAAGCCCGCTGACGACGCCTGTCCTCGGCTGTCCAGTTCGTGAGTGGCCGCCATGGCCGGCTGCGTTGCAAGCCCGCTGACGACGCCTGTCCTTGGCTCTCCAGTCTGTGAGTGGCTGCGGTGGCTCGCTGCGTTGCAAGCCCGCTGACGACGCCTCTCCTCGGTTCTCCAGGAAGTGAGTGGCCCCTGTGGCTCGCTGCGTTTCAAGCCTGCTGACGACGCCTATCCTCGGCTCTCCAGTTCGTGAGTGGCTGCGGTGGCTCGCTGCGTTTCAAGCCCGCTGACGACGCCTGTCCTTGGCTCTCCAGTTGGTGAGTGGCTACGGTGGCTCGCTGCGTTCCAAGCCCGCTGACGACGCCTGTCCTCGGCTCTCCAGTCTGTGAGTGGCTGCGGTGGCTCGCTGCGTTGCAAGCCCGTTGACGACGCCTCTCCTCGGCTCTCCAGGAAGTGAGTGGCTGCCGTGGCTAGCCACATTTCAAGCCCGCTGATGACGCCTGTCTTCGGTTCTCCAGAGAGTGAGTGGCTGTCATGGCTCGCTGCATTTCAAACTCGCTGACGACGCCTGTCCTCGGCTCTCCAGTCTGTGAGTGGCTACCGTGGCTCGCTGCGTTTCAAGCCCGCTGACGACGTCTGCCCTCGGCTCTCCAGGAGGTGAGTGGCTGCCGTGGCTCGATGCGTTTCAAGCCCGCTGACGACGCCTGTCCTCCTCCAGGGAGTGAGTGGCTGCGTTGGCTCGATGCGTTTCATACCTGCTGACGACGCCTGTCCTCGGCTCTCCAGGAGGTGAGTGGCTGTGGTGGCTCCCTGTGTTTCAAGCCCGCTGACGACGCCTGTCCTCGGCTCTCCAGTCTGTGAGTGGCTGCCGTGGCTCGCTGCGTTTCAAGCCTGCTGACGACGCCTGTCCTTGGCTCTCCAGTTGGTGAGTGGCTGCCGTGGCTCGCTGCGTTGCAAGCCCGCTGACGGTGTCTGTCCTCGGCTCTCCAGGAAGTGAGTGGCTGCCGTGGCTCGCTGCGTTTCAAGCCCGCTGACGACGCCTGTCCTCGGCTGTCCAGTTCGTGAGTGGCTGCGGTGGCTCGATGCGTTTCAAGCCCGCTGACGACGCCTGTCCTCGGCTGTCCAGTTCGTGAGTGTCTGCCGCGGCCCGCTGCGTTTCAAGCCCGCTGACGACGCCTCTCCTCGGCTCTCCAGTCTGTGAGTGGCTGCAGTAGCTCGCTGCGTTGCAAGCCCGCTGACGACGCCTCTCCTCGACTCTCCAGGGAGTGAGTGGCTGCGGTAGTTCGCTGCGTTTCAAGCCCGCTGACAACGTCTGTCCTCGGCTCTCCAGTTCGTGAGTGGCTGCGGTGGCTCGCTGCGTTTCAAGCCCGCTGATGATGCCTGTCCTTGGCTCTCCAGGGAGTGAGTGGCTGCGATGGCCGGCTGCATTTCAAGCCTGCTGACGACGCCTGCTCTCGGCTCTCCAGTTGGTGAGTGGCTACGGTCGCTGGCTGCGTTTCAAGCCCGCTGATGATGCCTGTCCTCGACTCTCCAGTTCGTGAGTGGCTGTGATGGCTGGCTGTGTTTCAAGCCCGCTGACGGCGTCTATCCTCGGCTCTCCAGGAAGTGAGTGGCTGCGGTGGCTCGCTGCGTTTCAAACCCGCTGATGACGCCTTTCCTCGGCTCTCCAGGAGGTGAGTAGCTGCGGTTGCTCGCTTCGTTTCAAGCTTGCTGACGACGCCTGTCCTCGGCTCTCCAGGGGGTGAGTGGCCGCCGTGGTTCGCTGCGTTTCGAGCCCGCTGACGACGCCTGTCCTCGGCTCTCCAGAGAGTGAGTAGCTGCGGTGGCTCGCTGCGTTTAAAGCCCGCTGACGACGCATTTCCTTGGCTTTCCAGGAAGTGAGTGGCTGCCACACCTCACTCTGATCCAAGCCTGCTAACGATGTCTTCCTCGGCTCTACAGCATGTGGGTTGCCATTTACCTCGCTGCGTTTTATGGTTGTTGATCACGCCTGTCTTTGACTCTCCATCGATCATGATCATCCCTGGCTAACGAGCATGTGGGTGCATTCTCTCCTTTGCAGCCTGCTAATCGGTGACTTTCTTGGCTTTCCAGCTTGTAAATACTCTTCATACGTTCACACCACCAAAAATCTTACTTCATTATTAAGTGATGCAGATTATGTCACTGCCCACCATTGCAAATGTGTTATCTTCGTATTATAGCCATTTGTCCTTGGCTTATAACATTTGTCTCTCTAGCTCACCGCCACCAGTCTTGATCGCTATCATTTGGCCCTTGGTATTAATTCGCTTTATCATTTCTACGGTGCATTTAACCTTGATCGAAGCTGTTATCATCATCTCGAAGCATGCCACTTCATTACGTTTCTCAAACTTGTCATTCGAATCAGCTTTAACCCATGCCGAGCTTGACTATCGGGAGGCAAATATTGACTCAAAGATTCAACATTACCTTGCTGCATCATCTTCTCAAGAGCACTCTGTCGGGCTATTTGCAAGCTTTATTATGGCTACTGATATGGTTCGTTTGTTCTTGCCTCTGTTACCCTAATATCTTGTCAACTTTTAATGCTGTCTCGTCAGTCTTCGGTCAAAAACACATCTGCACAGACAAGATCTTGTTTAAACTATTCTGAGACCCAGTACTCCCCTTCAATTTTATATTCTTACTGGAATTGAGGAACTCCACGAGGGTTGAGTAGATCCATTGTTGAATGGTTCCGGAATTGTGTACCAGTTGAGCCACATATGGTGGCATCTGTAAAAATGGGACCTGTCAAAAGCGTTTGAGACCGGTCTCAAACGCTTTTGACAGGGTCCCACTTTTACAGATGACTGTGTGGTTGAAGCCAGAGAATGTGTTTACAGTAGTGCGTTGTTTATCTGGGACAGGAAACTAATATTCAACCACCCTTTCGGAGCGTGAGTTAGATCAAGCGAGAATTAAAGCTGAGCCGAAGCTATTATTATAACAGTACAGTACCAACTCAGTATTCTATGCCCGCCCCGCGTCAGGCGCTGCTTTTCTTGTTTCCCAGAATTCGAGTGCTCTCTTCGCTGCGTCCATCGTCGGTTGCATACCCTACAACCATTTCTGTCAACCCGACTAGCTATTAGAGAGGGAAGTGCACTCAACGGTTTGCGCTCGTGACTGGTCAACGCCCGCCATCTCCGCAGCCCTCACAATCACCCCGAACTTTTCCGACATTTTAGTCAAATACCCCGCCGCCATGCGCGTTGCCTTAGCGGTCTTCTGGGCGAACGTGGTAGGTCCACCTAGTGTCGACTCTCCAACGGAAGGGTATATCGCGGACCAAAATTGGCGCAGGAACTCGTTCGCGGCCGTCTAGCAAGTACGCATCTGCCCGAATTCTTCTTCCGGGATGTCGGTCTTGCATTTTTGAGCGTCCAGCCGTGTGGCGACGTTCTCCGTCATTGACGCGAGCGCGGCTTCTGCCGCCTTGCGGTCGGTCTTTAGTTGGGCGAGATGTCTCTGCCACCCGTCGAGGTCACGTCTCATTTGTTGCCAAGCATCCCGCAAGTCCACAGCCTATCGTTTGCGTAGTTATAAACGTGAGCACGAGATACAGAACCGACTCGGTCTTACGGGTCGTGGAGCTTGCTCAGCCGATGCAGCAGCGCCTGCACGCGACTCGAAGTAGCGCTGACGGTCCTGCATCTCCAATAAGACACAGAGGACGGCTCTGGATTGTGTAAATCGGCTATATCAATCTGCGAGTAATGACCACCCGAGTGGAGCAGGTAGTAAACGAGAGTCAGCTAGCGTCTTCTTTGAGACCGGCATCGCCCGAATCAAGTCTGCGCCGCTTGCCGGTGCTGTCGGTAGAACTGTGGAGAATGCGTTCAAAACTTGTGCATGAAGTCGGAGCACGGTCAGACCCACATGGTGGACTTGAGCAGGCGTTCAGAGTGTTCGTTGGACTTGCGAATGAGCGGTAGAGCCCCACGCTGCTTCCTGGCCTGTATTGTCACATCCCTCTCGTTCCCAGTCAACAACGTGGTTCAGGACTCAACACATGGGCTGAACTAGAGAGGAGCCGGCTTCGTGATCCCCACGGGTTGTTTCGGGGTCAATAAACATGTCTACCTCGTCGTCCCGCGGTCTCCTGGGCTCCAGCTCTGTGAGACATACGTTAGTGGGACGGGCTGCACCCGAATAAAAGGACCTCACCGTCATCTAGCTTTTCTAGACACTTGTCGAAAATCGCCTCGTCTTTAACGACATGCTGAGTTGCGGTGGAACGAATGGAGGCTCGACGCGAATAGAAAGCTTTGACTGAAAATATCGATTTCAACATTCGGCTTTGGACAGTTACCGTACAGAATATAAGACGGGATACGGCGCAAGGACTTTGAGATGGGTACTTTGCTCGGCACGTCTCGTCATAGGCCTTTGCAACGACAGGGTACTCATCAAAGACATCGTGCACGAGTTGCGGCGCGATCACAGTCTTGTTTTCGCCACCCTCGACCAAAGCCCTCGACAGCCTATGGTCTCGGATCTACTAGCTGACCCAGTCGGCGCTTCTTTTGAGAGTCGGAAGCGGCACGTGCCAGCAGGAGATGCTAATCCTACGCGTGTCGTGGGTGCGTGCGTCACACACCTCGCGTCCCTCCCAGAACTCCGTCTCGGTAACCTGACCGGACACGACCAATTCGCGATGAAGAGCCGCGAGGTCGGGCGTATTTAGATGTAGGAATCGTCGTTCACAGGGGTCCCCCGATGACTCGAAACGGACTCGGCACTTAGGGTTTGAAGGCCGAGAAGGAGCGGGGGCGGGAACAGCGCTGCTGCAGTGGGAGAAGAGGTGGGCGTTTGGGCGCCTGCCTGCGGGAGGCCGTACCACGCCAGTGTCGAGCGTTTGTTGCTGATTATAGTCGTGAGCTGAGCGCTGAGCCTTGAACGGGGGGAAGTGAAGGCAAGGTCGTGACCGTTGCAATCATTCTCGAGGCCAAATTTAAGGCGTACTTGAGCTCCGCCTTCCTTCGAAGAAAAAGGTGCTGAAAACAAGGGCGGGGGTGTAAACCTGTAGCCCAAAAGGCTTAGAAGGCATTGACGTCAAACGCACAAGTAACTTCGGGAGTGCCACGCGCATAGCGGGCACCTTCTTTCCATCCTGGGTCTATTGAAGATGGGTATTGGTGAGGTCTGAGAGCCCAGGGAGTTTTCCGTATGAACTTTGGCGGTGCACTGGAACCGGGAATTGATCTTTAAGCAAAAAATCTTGAAATATGACTTAATTAAGACTCAAAATATTTATGTGTGACAATATATCAGGGAAAGATTTAAAGTTTGTAAATCACATGCCCCAAAATGCGCCTGTTGCAGCTCTCATGTGATCTATAAACTTTAAATATATTGTCACATAAATTTACAAATAAATACTTTGAGTCTTATTTGAGTTTTATTCCAAGATTTTTGCTTACAGATCAATTCCCAGTTCCAGTGGTGCAGACCCGGGCCGTCGACATTCAGAAAGAACTCCCGGGGAAGTCTCTGAAGCCGCATCTCTGCGGGACTCGTGTGGCGCTCTTGTGATTTCGCTGTCTCCATCGCCATCGCCTCTTTTAGAGGGAATCAGTGACGGTGATTCGAATGGGTCAGATACAGATTGTTTTGCACTCTTTCGGCCTCGACAGCGGTTGCTGCTGGCGTCATGTGACAGTGGCAATTTACTACGTTCGCGGGCCCTCTCCTCGCTCACGGTGCTAAATTGAATTCCTCCGCTTTCTGAGACTAGGGCACGAGTCCTGAAAAGTACAGTGATATTAAGGATACCGATAAAGCCTTATGAAGGTGATAATGTTGAGAGGTATAAAGTCGGAATGAAAAAAAAGATAAAAGAGCTATGAACGAAATAAGATCTCCGGGATTTGTATGCGTGGATCTGGATCTGGGTGGTATCAAATGCTACGAGGAAATGAACGATGATATCGAAACAACAGAACGAGCAGAACGAACAAGGGATACAAAACGGTCGACTCTAACAACTGCGATCAAGTGACAAGTCAGCTAAAGTAGAGAAAGATAAACGAACCGAGCCACGCTCAGGAGTGTGCGCGGCGATTTTGTGGTTTCGATGCCCGAGGAGCGGCGGAGGGGACGGCGCCGAAGCCATGCTGCGGAACATACTGCGCGTCGATCTCGCCGCAATTCAGGTGCAACAGGAGGCTATGCACAAACTTCTGCTCGTATATGCCGCGTCCAATCGCATCAGCGATCACCGAATCCGGCCCCGCGCGAAAACAGAGCCAACTTACTGAGCATTGTTAAACACGATGGTCATCGAGTCGGACCCCCATCGCAGTAGGTTCGGTGCCATGACAAGCGCGAGGTTCGCGCTCGTCATCTTGGTGGCGGCGAGCACACGCTCACCGAGGAAAAGTTGATCACGAGCATCACACGCCGGTTGGCCGTCGCAGCCGCTCAACCGCCGCACAGCACGCCTCGGCGTCGCATGCGAACGCGATGCAGTCGTTGTACATCTCCGACGGCACCAGCGGGTCGACCAGCTCGCACAGACAGAGCATGAACAACGACGCAGGTACGGGCGGGTCGTCGACGCCCTCCAGCGTGTACGAGCCGCGGTCCAGCCTCATCTTGAATGCAGCGCCGCATCGGAGCCACCTGGTATGCGAAAGATACCCTCTGACTACCCCGCCGAGTGCGAGGACACCGTCGGCGAGGAACGGGAGTACGATTGGCACCCTCTGCATCAGGTATGTACGTTCCTGTAAACGGAACATGTCATCGAGTGGCTCGCCGAATGTTGATGGGTTGAACGCTGCGTCCTGGTGATGACCTCGGAGCGGTGAAAATGAGTGGGGGTCGGCGGAGTGCGCGCTTCCGAGTCAGGGATGGATGGCGGCGCAGGCGCCAGTCGCGATGGTGTTGGAAAATGGGGGTCGGTGGGTTGATTTTCTATTATATTTGTAAAATTAAATCAAGGTTGCATAGGCGGGGCGTTCGGGCTTTTCTTCATAGGGGCAATCGGGCAACTCGCAGAGGAACTGCAAACGGCCAGGGGCTTGAACAGGTCCACGGACCTCTTTCTTGTATGAACGCAGATGGTGAACCACGGGGCGCGGCTGCTGCCCGGCTGCATGGGGAGGCGTGCTCTGATCCGTTGAAGAGAACGACTTGGAGAGACGACGACCCAGCGCAGTGTTCTATTCGGCCTGTTTGGGTTGAAGTTTGTATGGCAAGCTGACAGCGAGAGCGCACATACCTGAAGGACTGTCAACGGTATAACAAAACCATCTGGTTTCTCCCACACGGTTTCGCCTGACTTCGTGGGGTGACTGTATGGAATACCGCCACGCGACTCGTCGATAATCTCCCACAACTGGCGATTCTCACTGTGCGGTAATCTAGGACGGTGTTTACTCCATGAGGCAGGATATGGAATAAGGCAATCACGAAGGTACGTACATGAAATTTCCGACAGGAGGTCGCATGAAACTCGTCCCGTCGCAGGGCACGCAAAGAATGACACCTGGCTCTGTAGGACATACACCGATCAGAAAAGGTAAAATAAGTATAGATGCTGATGCGGATGAAGTAGAAGGACGAGAGTGTCTGGGACGGCCATTTATTGCACTTCCGGGGTGAAGCCGCTTGTGTTACTCGCTGGGTAGGCCGGGTACAGTACTGTATGCGTTTGATGTGCGGAACTTTTACAGCACAATTCGAATACAAAACATTATTTTCGCACTCAACTCTGAGCATTTAAGTATCTTATAATACTATAAGACCCTTACAATTGATTCCAAATTAATTATAGGGTCGGAGTTTTGTGACATGCCTCACCAACTTCACTCCTGCTCACCCTCTCAACGTTATCGGTCTTGCTCAACATTTGCTTCCTTTACCATAGCTCAACACAGGATGTCGCGCTGCTTTATAGCACCATAGAGACATTGCCGTCAAAGCCTCCAGCGTCAGGCCTCGACCACCTTGTCATCGTACCTGCAAGCGTACCTTGCCATGGCATTTGGACAGGAGCGCACGCCGAAGAGGCTGAAATGAGGATTCGTGGCTCCTCGCATCGTATCACAGAGGACGCGGGCATCCGTCCATATTCTGCGCACACATCTCTCTTGGGTAAGTGCCGTCTGGGCTTTAAGCCCCACTTTCCGTTTTTAATCCTAACCCAGCTACCAAATCGCCTCGGAAGATCCCAAAGCACTCCTCGTCGTCAGCGGGTACGGCTCTCGTTCATCATGTCGCCAGCGAGCAGCCCGGGACCTGTCTCTAACTTTGGATGCAGAGGTTACACATCTTCCCTGATCGCGTCCTCCGAGGGCGAATCGTACCTGCGCTTCGCACGCGCTACGGGCCTTCTTCCGCCCGCGGACAGGTTCATACGAGCGGCGACAGAAGATGCCGCGCTCAACTCATTCCAAAGCGTGTTGTTTTCCTTTGCTCGCTTCCGCGAGCTCACGGGCGCCTATCCAGCGCGCATCACCGTCGTCGACCATGATTTCAAGCGGCGTCTCTTCGGGCAACTGCGCTAGCCCAAGCTCCACATCACGTATGTGGGTATCCCGTTCGGGGCTGAGGCAGAAGAGTGCCAGGCGGCATCGGGCAAAGTCGGTATCTTCTTCGAGCGCGACCATTTCCGTCTGACCCCCTTTTTTTGCTCCCCTAGTTGACCAACGCGTTCACACCGTACTCTACAGACCTGTATGGCTGCCACGCGCCCCTGGTCCAGAAGCGCGCAGGAAGGAACCCTCACGCGAAGGCCCACGGCTACCACGTCGGTGCACCGGAATGTGCGAGCTGCTGGATTGGTGTCCAAAGGATGGCACGCGGATTTTTCCTGGTACGCTTCCGTGAGTGAAGGAATAGACGTTCTCAGCTACAGGCGCCCTTTCTCCAAATGGCACGCTACGAACGCACACCAGCTTCGAATCAGTTCTGAGCCAGGTGGGATACAACTCCGTGTGGTAAATTAAGGGCCACTCCCACACGACTAACTGACCTCGACGCGAGAACCCGTGTTTAGCCGACACACTCATCCCAAATTGCGAGCTTCGAAGGGCCTACATTTCCTTTCTTGGTTCCGTTATGGGAAAATGCTCAACGGTCATAACTGTACAGTACGTCGCACGAGCTTCGAGGTGAGATCCGGGCCCTCGCAAGTGTAATTGACATGCTGAGGAAGACTATGTCGAACATACTAAAATAGATCCGACCATGCAAACGGCCTCCTGGAATTACCGGACCACCAATAGGGCCTGCTGCCCCCTTCGGCGGTTCCGAATTTTCGAGGTCTGCTCTGCAGACTGTCGCTCCAGTATCCCGTCACGCGATTCGAGTGCCGGTCCGCGACCATTATAAGACCTTCGCTCGCATAGGGGTTGGCGGGCGCGCCTCATTTATGGCAGGGCGTGGGATAGTTCCTGCGAGGCAACTCCTGGCAAGCGGGAAGCCCAATAGACTCATGCCATACTGTTCTTGCCCAGCAACCATGAAAGTGATAGTTTGTGGCTGCCCGAGGAGTACGTAGTGAGGTACTCCAGTGACGGGCGTAGCACTGGCGTATAGCATAGGTTAGTTCTTCAAGGTTGCTAAGGTCGCGTCGATCCGGTCCCAATCTACCTTGTTAGTCGACAGTAGCCCACCTATATCCTTTCCTTTCCTTGTTGGTGATCACCGTAACGTGCTCCATAAACATTTCCGTGCTCGTTCGATATACACCACAGCGAACATCACAGTCAGATGCACAGCCGTCTCCATTGTGATAGTGCTGCAAGACGACCGCTCCTGGCGCTTCATCTACTGTTACAGTAGCCCCTCACCCTTGCCCTCATCCCATTTTCTAAATTTACACCAACTCACGCACATGAGTGTACCATGTGGCGAGGGACGCTTTCTGTGTTCATATACCCAAGTAACCAACACACGAAGCACTCCGGCGGAGAGAGATATCCCCCCAAAAAAACCACAAACTATTGGTACATCGTGATAATTCTGCCCTTGATTCTACCAGCGAGCCTGGGGAAGAACGGCGTGTAGAATGAATCACCAATATACAAATGCTGTCCTGGTCGAGAATGTCTGATATGGGGTGTGCATACTCTGTACCTGTTGGCGGCTGGGCGACATCCGTCTACTAGCTAGAATCCCGTTGTCATCAGAGGTTGCCACTAATTAGTACAACGGTTTGGGCAAGGGTTTGGGTTGTTGGTCCTGGGCCATGGACCCGTTCTCGTCCTCACACAAGTTGCAAGTGCTTCACAGCGGTTGTCAAGACCTATCGTGCAGCTTATTCCCACCGGGACCAACCGCATGAGCGACACCAGCAATACAAAACGCGCTGCTGGCTCTCTTACTGTAATCCCCAAAACACTAATCAGGGGTCTACGACCGCGGAATGGACGGGAACTGAGCGGCCATGTCGTGATGATACTGGCTTCTCCCTTCGCGTCTATATTTTCGAAGACCCTCGGGCGCACTTTTTGGCTGATGCCGCGCGACAAGATACTGTGACGTACTGAACAGGCTCTCAGGCTTGTTGTAGAGGCTTCGGGTAGTACTCCATTCGTATCGGTCCTCACCAAGCCTCACCCTCTTTCCATTCAAAATTCGAGGGTATCAGCATGGAACACCTTTACTTACCTTTACTCCCGAGTTCTTATCATGATTCATAATATAGAAATGCACCATGAAAGCCTCACATTTTCGGCATCCTCACGAACGTACTGCCAGTGTATTTCTCGGTGATCTTTGTAGTAATGTGCTACCATCTGATCTCTGTGCTTTCCGTCCTCGCTGTTATTCTCCTTGCCAGTTTAGCGAAGCCCTTCTCACCACGTTGGGATGACATGCGTATCAAGCACTCTTGGAATGCCGTCCTGAAGAACTGGGAGAGCCTCGGCAATCCACCCAGCGGCACCATCATCGACCTCTACGTTGCACTCAAGGCCCACCGTGAGAACGCTCTGATTGACACGCTATATCAGGTCAGCGACCCCAACCATCCAAGGCACGTCTACTGACTCTACTCCGCTACTCCTTCCCTCATGCGTGTACTCACGAGTGTTGCTGCTCTAATGCAGATATGGCGCATATTTATCCAAGGAGCAGGTTGCGGACCTTGTCTCTCCGCCTCCAGGAACCCTCGAGCTCGTCAATTCCTGGCTCGAACACCACGGGGTGCCCTCCTCGTCCGTCTCGATGACACACGGGGGCACCACACTGACTCTCAGTGACGTGCCCATAATCCAGGCCAACGCTCTCCTTGGCGCATCATATCAGCTCTACAGGCATGTGGAGACAAATGAGACTGTCGTCCGCACGGTAGGCTACGCGCTTCCCGCTGCACTGCACGGGCTCGTGCAGACTGTGGTGCCGACGACGTGCTTTTCCACCGCACACACGCAGTGGCAGTCACCGCGCAGGCGGTCCGGCGGGGCGACAGCGGGGTTGAAGAAGCCGGTATCAGGAGAGCCTGTGACTGTGCTGTCGAGCCGCGACCATGACTACACCACCCCATCGTTTCTGCGCTCCCTGTACAAGACGACCGAATATATGCCCGCTGCTATGGACCGGAATGCGCTCGGGATTGTGGGAATGCTAAACGAATACCCGAGTCCAGAAGACTTGGCGACGTTCATGTCCATATACCGCTCCGACGGGACCAATGCGGCAATCACCGTCGTACAGGTCAACGGCGGGGGATACGACCCGACCAACCCCACCAGCGAGGCGAACCTCGACACCCAGTATGCTACGGCCATGGCATATCCGACCCCGGTAATCTTCTACAGTACAGGTCGTGGGCCGGCGGACACGACCGATTGGTTTGTGTCCTGGCTTAACTACATCATCATGCAGGGTGATATCCCGCGGACCATCAGCATATCGTACGTCGCCGATGAGAGGCTTATTTCGGTGGCATATGCAACGTACGTGTGCACCCAATTTAGTATACTTGGCGTACTTGGTGTCAGCGTGCTCATCACGAGTGGGGACGACGGCGTCGGCAAAGGGGACTGCGTGACCAACGACGGCTCCGTCCGGTTCTACTCGCAATTCCCAGCGACCTGTACGTATGGCATTCTTTCACAACTCGGGAGAAGTACAGAATGGGTTGCTCAAAACCCCTTGTACTTTCGCAGGTCCCTATGTCACAGCCGTCGGTGGAACGACGAATCACGATCCAGAGATCGCGGCAAGCATCTCCGGCGGGGGCTTCTCGGACCACTTTCGACGTCCCGTCTACCAGGAACAGGCCGTGACCGAATTTCTGCAGCGCCTCGGCAACCAGTATCAAGGCCAATACAAGTGCGTTCCCTTCCGTGACCTGATCTGACTCCTACTTACTTCGTAATTGGTGCAGCGCTACGAGCCGGGGAATTCCCGACATCTCTGCTCAGGCTCTGAGACTCCCGATCGTCCTCAAGGGCAGGAAGTATCTCGTGTCTGGCACAAGTGGCTCGGCGCCTGTGCGTGTCTCTCTCTCTCCTATCTGGGTCGTACATCCGGCTGACCACCATTGTACAGATCGTGGCAGGCATCATCTCACTGCTTAATGATTATCTGATCTCGCAAGGCAAGGTCACCCTCGGCTTCCTTAACCCCTGGCTGTATGGCACTGGCATGAGTGGCCTCACTGACATCACATCCGGCTCGAACCCGGGCTGCAACACTGATGGATTCTCCGCCATTGAGGGATGGGATCCTGTCAGTCCCGCCAACCTTCATTTTCGACGATGGCTGACTGTCGGCCTTGCTGTCGGCCCTGTAGGTTACAGGTCTTGGGACGCTTGACTTCCACCGCCTGCTGCTCGTACTTCCTTGATTTTCAGAACCTGGCGGCGAGGGGTAACTGAAAAAGATTGCGCCAAACATGCGACATTACGTGCAAGCAACTCTGGGAATATTTATCGGCCGATCTATGGCATCAGGAATAGCCCGCGTGGCGCACGAATTAGGAATCCACAGCGAACAAGCGGTAGTTGATGGAGATATACTATAGTGTAGTAGCGATTGGCACTCAGACGAAAGACAGCATGAGCACTTTTCCTGGGCAGTAATATCGATAATTCGTGTCGGCACGTCTACTCCCATGATCAACGCGCCCCTCATGCTCTCTAGGTTTGAAGCACTGGCTACAAATTTCGTCGATTAAAATGCAAGGCTATTATGGCATCCAACGAGTAAGGCAATACCCAATGCCCATGTAACTTACTGAGCGGCCATGTCATGATGATGCTGGCTTCTCCCTTCGCGTCTATATTTTCGAAGACTCTCGGGCGCACTTTGGGCTGATTCCGCGCCACAGGATATTTACTGAACGGGCTCTCAGATCTCAGGTTTGTTGTAGAGGCTTCGGGTAGTACTCCATTCGTACTAGTCCTCACCAAGCCTCGCCCTCTCTCATTGGCAATTCAAAATTCAATTCCCATCGAGGAACACTTTTACGTTACCTTTACTCCCGAGTTCTTATCATGATTTATGATATAGAAATGCACCATGAAAGCCCCTCACATTTCCGGCATCCTCACGAACGTACTGCCAGTATATTGCTCGGTGATCTTTGAAGTAATGTGCTACCATCTGATCTCTGTGCTTTCCGTCCTCGCTGTTATTATCCTTGCCAGTTTAGCGAAGCCCTTCTCACCACGTTGGGACGACATGCGTATCAAGCACTCTTGGAATGCCGTCCCGGAGAACTGGGAGAGCCTCGGCGATCCACTTAGCGGCACCACCATCGATCTCCACGTTGGACTCAAGGCCCATCGCGAGAGCGCTTTGATTGACACGCTATACCAGGTCAGCGACCCGAACCATCCAAGGCACGTCTACTCCGCCACTCCTTCCCTCATGCATGTACTCACGAGTGTTACCGCTCTAATGCAGATATGGCGCATATTTATCCAAGGAGCAGGTTGCAGAACTTGTCTCTCCGCCTCCAGGAACCCTCGAGCTCGTCAATTCCTGGCTCGAATTCCACGGGGTGCCCTCCTCGTCCGTCTCGATGACACACGGAGGCACCACGCTGACTCTCAGTGGGGTGTCCATTATCCAAGCCAACGCTCTCCTTGGTGCATCATATCAGCTCTACAGGCATGTGGAGACAAAGGAGACCGTCGTCCGCACGGTTGGCTACGCGCTTCCCGCTGCACTGCACGGGCTCATGCAGACTGTGGTGCCGACGACGTGCTTTTCCACCCCGCACACGCAGTGGCAGTCACCACGCAAGCGCTCTGGCGGGGCGACAGCGGGGTTAAAGAAGCTGGCATCAAGAGAGCCTGTGACTGTGCTGTCGAGCCGCGCCTTTGACGCCACGCCATCGTTTCTGCGCTTCCTGTACAATACGGTCGAATATACGCCCGCTGCTCTGGACCGGAATGCGCTCGGGATTGTGGGAATGCTAAACGAATACCCGAGCCCAGAAGACCTGACGAGGTTCATGTCCGAATACCGCTTCGAAGGGCAAAATGCGGCAATCACCATCGTACAGGTCAACGGTGGGGGATACGACCCGACCAACCCCGCCGCCGAGTCGAACCTCGACACTCAGTGTGCTGTGGGCATGACGTATCCGACCCCAGTAATCTTCTACAGTACCGGCCGCGGGCCAGCGGGCACGACCGATTGGTTTGTGTCCTGGCTCGGCTACATCCTCACGGAGAGCAATATCCCGCGAACGATCAGCATATCGTACATCATGGATGAGAGGAATATTCCGGAGTCATATGCGACGTACGTATGCACTCAGTTTAGTATGCTCGGCGTACTTGGTGTAAGCGTACTCATCGCGACTGGGGACGACGGCGTCGGCAAAGGGGACTGCGTGACCAACGACGGCTCCGTCCGGTTCTACTCGTACTTCCCCGCAACATGTACGTGTAGCATTCTTTCTCAGCTCGGGAGAAGTACAGAACGGGTCACTCACGATACCTTGTAATTTCGCAGGTCCCTATGTCACAGCCATCGGTGGAACGATGAATCACAATCCAGAGATCGCGGCAAGCATCTCTGGGGGGGGCTTCTCGAACATCTTTAAACGCCCCGATTACCAGGAACGGGCTGTGACCGAATTCCTGCAGCACCTTGGCAACCAGTATCAAGGAAAATACAAGTGCGCGTTCCCTTCCGTGACCTGATCTGACTAAGTTACTTACTTCGTAATTGACGCAGCGCTACGAGCCGGGGAATTCCCGACATCTCCGCCCAGGCTCTGAGATTCCCGGTCTTCATCAAGGGCCTGGAGTATCTCGGGCGTGGCACAAGTGTCTCCACGCCTGTGCGTCTCTCTCTTTCCTCTCCTCCCTTCTATCTGGGTCGTACATCCGGCTGATCACCAATGTATAGCTCATGGCAAGCATCATCTCACTGCTTAATGATTACCTCATCTCGCAAGGCAAGGTCACGCTCGGTTTCCTTAACCCCTGGCTGTACGGTACCGGCGTGAGTGGCTTCACCGACATCACATCCGGTTCGAACCCGGGCTGCAACACTGATGGATTCTCTGCTATTGAGGGATGGGATCCTGTCAGTCCCACCAATTTTCACTTTCGACGATGGCTGACTAGTCGGCCCTGTAGGTCACAGGTTTTGGGACGCCTGACTTCCAGCGCCTGCTGCCCATACTCCCTGACCATGCAGAACCTGGCGGTGCGGGGTAACTAAGATAGTGCCAGACATGCGTCATTGCGTACAAGCATTCTGGGAATATTCATCGGCCGATCTATGGCTTCAGGAATAGCCCGGGCGCCGCGCGAACTTGGAATTATCATCCACAGCGAATAAGCGGTAGTTGATGGAGATTAGTTGATGGAGATACACTACTGTAGTAACGATTGGCACTAAGGCCAAGACGGTATGAACACTTTGCCTGGACAGTAATATACAATTTGTCACGAAGACCACGACGCCCAAACACGTTCTATCCCCAGGTCCGCGTCGGCACGGGCACGCCTACTCCCAAGATCAACGCGTCCCTCAGGCTCTCTAGGTTTGGAGCACTGACTACAAATTTCATCGATTAAAGTGCACCTTAGGACTACTTATGGTGCAAGGTGATTAATGAGTAAGACCCAATACCTAGGATTTGCACTTTTCAATATAAGAGCGTTTAGGTTGTGTCACGCGCTAAGAAATAATGGTCGGACTACATTTGATGCCGGTTATCGGTTTAGACCTTAGCTTTGCGATGGCGAGTGCCCCTTCTACTCAGACACCAAGAGTCTCCTGCAGTGCGTCACATTCGGGTGGCCCACGTTGAATGCTATTAAAATAAACAAGGGTCGGCCATTTACCACTTTCGCGGGCCCTCTCGCCCACGGTACGACCTAAAATTGAATACCTCCGTCTGAGACTAGGCCAGGGGTCTTGAAAAGTACAGTGATATTAAGGATACCGATAAAGCCCTATAACGGGGACAACGTTGAGAGGTATAAAGTCGGAATGAAAAAGAAAAGAAAAGAAAGCCGGCTAGCTATGAACGAAAAAAAGATCCCCGGGATTTTTATGCGTGGATCTGGATCTGGGTGATATCGAATGTTTCGAGGAAATGAACGGTATCGAAACAACAAACGAACAGAACGAACAAGGGGCAAAAAACGGTCGACTCAAACAACTGCGATCAAGTGGACAAGTCAGCTAAAGTAGAGAAAGATAAGCGAACCGAGCCACGCTCAAGAGTATGCGCGGCGATTTCGTGATTTCGATGCCCGAGGAACCGGAGGGGACGGCCCCGAGGCCGTGCTACGGAACATAATGCGCGTCGCCGCAAATCAGGTGTAACAGGAGGTTATGTCTGCTCGTATCCGTCCAATCAAATCAGCAATCAGCCCATCCGGCCCCGCGCGCAAAGCAGAGCCAACTCACTGAGCATTGTTAAACACGACGGCCATCGGGTCGGACCCGCACCGCAGGAGGTTCGGCGCCATGACAAGTGTGAGGTTCGCGCTCGTCATCTTGTTGGCGGCGAGCACACGCTCATTGAGGAACAGCTACAGGAAGCTGATCACGAACAACGCCACATGGCGGTTGGCCGTCGGCAGCCGCTCAACCGTCGCACAGCACGCCTCGGCGTCGCCTGCGAACGCGATACAGTCGTTGTACATCTCCCACGGCACCAGCGGGTCGATGAGCTCACGCAGCCAGAGCTTGAACAACGACGCAGGTACGTGCGGGTCATCGACTCCTTCCAACGTGTCCGAGCCGCGGTCCAGCCGCATCATGAGTGCAGCGACCGCGTCAGAGTCACCTAGTACGTGAAAGACCTCTAACTTCCCACCGAGTGCGAGGACGCCGTCGGCGAGGAGCGGGAGTCACGATTGGCACTCTCTGCATCAGGTATGTACGTTCCTGTAAACGGAACACGGCATCGAGTGGCTCGCCGAACGTTGATGGGTTGAACGCTGCGTCCTGTGAAGACCTCGGAGCGGTGCGAATAAGTGGGGGTCGGCGGAGTGCTCGCTTCCGAGCCAGGGATGGGTGGCAGCGCAGGCGCCAGTCGCGATGGTGTTGAAAAATGGGGGTGGTGGTAAGGTTGCGACGCTCAGGCGTTCGGGCTTTTTTTCGTAGGGGCAATCGGGCCACTCGCAGAGGACTGCAGACGGCCAGGGGCTTGAACTGCGCCACGGACCTCTTTCTTATATGAGAAAATGAGCGCGGATGGTGAACCACGGGGCGCGGCTGCTGCCCGGCTGCATGGGGAGGCGGGCTCTGATCCGTTGTCGAAGAGAAAGACTTGGAGAGACGACGACCCAGCGCGGTGTTCTATTCGGCCGGTTGGGTTGAAGTATGTATGACAAGCTGACAGCGAGATTGCATATACCTGAAGGACAGTCAATGGTATAACAAAACCATTTGGTTTCTCCCACCAAAGTTCGTATGGTAATTGTATGGAATACCGCCACGCGACTCGTCGCCAATCCTCCACCACTTGCCTTTCTCACTGGGCGATAAACTAGGACGGTGTTTACTCCAAGAGGCAGGATGTGGAATAAGGCATCGATGAAGGTACGTACACGAAATTTCCGACAGGAGGGTCCCATGAAACTTGTCTCGTCGCAGGGCGATTCCGCAGGACATACAGCAATTAGTGCCGTGAATAGAAGAGGTAAAATTAGGATATATGCCTACCTGCGGATCAACGAGGGTCACCCAGAAATGGGAACCCCACGTCGTCTCATCAAGCGTATATGTAGATGCAGATGCGGATGAAGTAGGTTAGGCAGCGTACAAGTTGAAGCAAAACATTATTTTTAATATACATACTGGAATGACATCGCTTCACCAATTGAACTTCAGCCGCCCTTCTCCTGCTCGCCCTCTTACTGTAACGTTCCCGGTCTTGCTCAACATTTGCTCCCTGTACCATAGCCCAACACAGGATGTCTCGCTGCTTCATACCACCATAGAGACATTGCCGTCGAGGGCCCGAGGCCTCCAGCGGAGGGCCTCGAGGCCCTCGACCACCTACCTGGTCGTGGCATTCAGACAGGAGCGGCGCACGCCAAAAACGCCGAAAACGAGGATTCGTGGCTCCTCGCATCGTATCAGAGAGGACGCGGGCGTCTGTCCATGTTCCGCGCACACATCTCTCGTCGGTGAGTACGGTCCGAGCTTTAAGTCCCACTTTCCGTTTTTAATCCCAACCCAGCTCCCAAATCGCCTCGAAAGATCCTAAAACTCTCCTCGTATTCAGCGGGTACGGCTCTCGTTCATCGTGTCGCTAGCGAGCAACCCGAAACCTGACTCTAATTGAGGATACAGAAGTTCCACCTCTCCTCCGAGTGCAACGTCCGAGTGCGAATTGTACCTGCGCTTCGCACGCGCCATCGGCCCTTCTCCCGCCCACGGACAGGCTCACGCGAGCGACGACAGAAGACTCGGCGCTCGACTCATTCCAAAACGTGTTGTTTTCCGTCGCCCGCTTCCGCGAGCTCACGGGCACCCATCCAGCGCGCATCACCGTCGTCGGCCACGATTTCAAGCGGCGTCGCTTCGAGCAACTCCACCAACGCGCAATGCGCTGGACCTAGCACCACCTTACATATGTGGGTATCCCGCTCGGGACTAAGGCAGACGACCGCCAGGCGGCATTGGGCGAAGTCGGTATCTTCTCGCGCGACCTTTCTGCAATTTGACCCCTTTTTTGCCCCCCTAGTTGACCAATGCGTTCACACGGTACTCTACAGACCTGTATGGCTATCACGCGCCCCTCGTCCAGAAGCGCGCGGGACAGAATTTTCACGCAAGACCCCGGGTACCCCGTCGGTGCGCCAGAAATGCGCAAGCTGCTGGAGTGGTGTCCGAGGGACACGCGGATCTTCCCTGGTGCGCTTCCATGGGTGAAGGAATAGACGCTCTCGGCTACGGGCACCCTTTTCCAAAATGGCTCGCTACGAACGCACGCCGGCTTCGAACCAGGTGGGATGTAGTGATAAGGCCACCGTCACGATCTTAGATAGCCAATATACGGGCCTCGGACGAGCATCTTGTGACACTCCGTGTGGTAAATCAAGGGTTACTCCCCACACAGCTGACTCGACGCGAAAGGTCTTATCACACTCACCCCAAATTCCAAGCTTCGAAGGGCCCACATTTCCTTTCTTGGTTCCGTTATGGGAAAATACTCGGCGGTCATAGGTGTACAGTACGTCGCACAAACTTTGGGGTGAGATCTGAGCCCTTGCAAGTGTAATTGACAAGCTGAGGAAGGCTATGTCGAACGTACTAAAAATAGGGCCGATGAAACGGCCTTCTGGAGCTATCCGTACCACCACCAATAGAGCCAGCTGTCCCATGCCCTAATTTTCGATGTTTGCTCTGTGGACTGTTGCTCCAGCATGCCGCCGCGGATTTTGAGTATCACACTATTCGGTCTGCGCCGACTCTGCGACCATGTTTGGCTTGCATAGATGCTGGCGGACGTGCTTTGGTTGCCTTGTTGTTTGGCAGGCAAGACAGCAAGCATGGTATAATTCCTGCGAGATGTGTATTTCCCGGAAAGTGGAAGCCCCATAGAGAGTCGTGTCATACTGTTCTTCCCAAGCAAGCGATAGTCAGTGGCTCCCCATGTGGTGAGGAGACGCTTTCTGTACCGAGTAACCAACACATGAACTTCAAGTTGAAGCACTCTAGCAGAGAAAGAAGCTTGGAAAGAAGTCCGAGTCCACCCAAAAAACTACAAACGATTAGCACTTCGCGATGACTCTGCCAGTCCGAGCGTGGCGAAGAACGGCGTGGTCTCCGGCATATGAATGCTGTCCTGGTCGAGAATGTCTGATAGTAGGGGCAAGATATGGGTGTGCATAGTACCTGTTGTCGGCCAGGCGACACAAGAGGCGACATGAGTCATCCGTCTAGTTAGAAACTGAACTCAATTCCGTTGTCACTGAAGGTTGTCACTGAAGGTTGTCACCATTAGTACAACGGTTTGGGTTGCTGTAGGAATACCCAACAACCCCTTGATCTTGGGCCTTGGGCCCGTTCTCGTCCTCACACAAGTTGCAAGTGCTCACAGAGGTTGTCAACACCGGGCGCCCCTATCGTGCAGCTTTTCCACAAGGACCAACCGCCGCATGATTGGCACCAATATAAAACACGCTTCTGATGCTCTCTTACTGTTACCCCACTGGTCATGGGTCTACGATCGCGGAATGTACGGGAACTGAGCGGCCATGTCGTGATGATGCCAGCTGGCTTCAAGTTCTCTCTTAGCGTCTATGGCTCATTCCGCGCAACGCAACAGGATATGTAACCGAACGAGCTCTCAGATCTCAGATCTCAAGTTCGTTGTAGGGGCGGGTAGGACTCCATTCGTTTCGGTGTTCACTGGCAACGTTCAACGTTCACCAAGGCTCACCCTCTTTCACTGACAATTCAAAATTCAATCTCCGTCGAGGGTATCAGCGTCGAAACTCTTACTACTCTGCACCGTACCTTTACTCCCGAGTCCCCATCATGATGTAGAAACGCATCATAAAAGCCCTCACGAACGTACTGCCGATGTATTGCCGGGACTCTCTTGGCGACCCTTGGAATGATGCGCTACCATCTGATCTCTGCGCTTTCCGTCTTTGCTGTTATTATCCTTGGCAGTCTAGCGAAGCCATTCTCGCCACGTTGGGATGACATGCGTATCAAGCACTCTTGGAATTCCGTCCCGGAGAACTGGGAAAACCTTGGCAATCCACTTAGCGGCACCACCATCGATCTCTACGTTGCACTCAAAGCCCAACACAAGAACGCTCTGATTGACACGCTATACCAGGTCAGCGACCCGAACCATCCAAGGCACGTCTACTCTGCCACTCCTTCCCTCATGCATGTACTCACGAGTGTTGCTGCTCCAATGCAGATATGGCGCATATTTATCCAAGGAGCAGGTTGCGGAGCTTGTCTCTCCGCCTCCAGGAACCCTCGAGCTCGTCAATTCCTGGCTCGAATTCCACGGGGTGCCCTCCTCTTCCGTCTCGATGACACACGGCGGCACCACGCTGACTCTCAGTGGCGTGCCCATCATCCAGGCCAACGCTCTCCTTGGCGCATCATATCAGCTCTACAGGCATGTCGAGACAAATGAGATGGTCGTCCGCACGGTTGGCTACGCGCTCCCCGCTGCTCTGCACGGGCTCGTGCAGACTGTAGTGCCGACGACGTGCTTTTCCACCCCGCACACGCAGTGGCAGTTACCGCGCAAGCGGTCCGGCGTGACGACAGCAGGGTTGAAGAGGCCGGCATCAAGAGAGCCTGTGACTGTGCTGTCGAGCCGCGACGATGATGACACCACGCCATCGTTTCTGCGCTCCCTGTACAAGACGACCGAATATACGCCCGCTGCTGCGGACCGGAATGCGCTCGGGATTTTAGGAATTCTAAATGATTACCCGAGCCCAGAAGACCTAGCGAGGTTCATGTCCGTATACCGCTCCGACGGTACCAATGCGGCAATCACTGTCGTACAGGTCAACGGTGGGGGATACGACCCGACCAACCCCACCACCGAGGCGAACCTTGACACCCAGTATGCTACGGCCATGGCATATCCGACCCCGGTCATCTTCTACAGTACAGGCCGCGGGCCGGCGGACACGACCGATTGGTTTGTGTCCTGGCTTGACTACATCATGGAGGGTGATATCCCGCGAACGATCAGCATATCGTACGTCGTCGATGAGAGGCTTATCTCGGTGGCATATGCAACGTACGTGTGCATCCAATTTAGTATGCTTGGCGCACTTGGCGTCAGCGTGCTCATCGCGACTGGGGACGATGGCGTCGGCAAAGGGGACTGCGTGGCGGACGACGGCTCCGTCCGGTTCTACTCGCAATTCCCTGCAACCTGTACGTGCGGCATTCTTTCTCAGCTCGGGAGAAATACAGAACGGGTCACTCAACACACCTTGTACTCTCGCAGGTCCCTATGTCACAGCCGTCGGTGGAACGACGAATCACGATCCAGAGATCGCGGCAAGCATTTCCGGCGGGGGCTTCTCGGACCACTTTCGACGCCCCGTCTACCAGGAACAGGCCGTGACCGAATTCCTGCGGCACCTTGGCAACCAGTATCAAGGCCAATACAAGTGCATTCCCTTCCGTGACCCGATCTGACTACTACTTACCTTGTAATTTGTGCAGCGCTTCAAGCCGGGGAATCCCTGACATCTCCGCCCAGGCTCTAAGATTCCCGATCGTCCTCAAGGGCAAGGGGTATCTCTTGTCTGGCACAAGTGTCTCCACGCCTGTGCGTGTATCTCTCCTCTCTCCTCCCTCCTATCTGGGTCGTACATCCGGCTGACCACCAATGTACAGATCGTGGCAGGCATCATCTCACTGCTTAATGATTACTTAATCTCGCAAGGCAAGGTCACCCTCGGCTTCCTTAACCCTTGGCTGTATGGCACTGGCATGAGTGGCCTCACTGACATCACATCCGGTTCGAACCCGGGCTGCAACACTGGTGGATTCTCCGCCATTGAGGGATGGGATCCTGTCAGTCCCGCCAACCTTCATTTTCGACGATGGCTGACTGTCGGCCTTGCTATCGGCCCTGTAGGTCACAGGTCTTGGGACGCTTGACTTCCAGCGCCTGCTGCTCGCACTTCCCTAATACTCAGAAGCTGGCGGTGCGGGCTAACTAAAAAGATAGCGCCAGACATGCGTCATTGCGTGCAAGCACTCTGGGAATATTTATCTATAGCTTCAGGAATAACCCGCGTGCTGCACGAATTAGCAATAATCCACAGCGAACAAGCGGTAGTTGATGGAGATACATTACTGTAGTGTAGTAGCGATAAGCACTCAGACGAAAGACAGCATGAGCACTTTTCCTTGACTGTAATATCGATAATTCGTGTCGGCACGTCTACTCTCAAGATCAACGCGTCCCTTAGGCTCTCTAGGTTTGAAGCACTGGCTACAAATTTCATCAAATTTCATCGATAAAAGTGCACCATTATTCTGGTATCTAACGAGTAAGGCCCATACTTAGCCAGCAACTTGCAAGATCTGCACTTTTCAATATAAGGGGCGGTTTAGGTTGTGTCACGCGCCAAATAATAATGAGTCGGACTACATTTGAGGTTTAGACCATAGCTTTGCGATCGCGAGTGCCTTTCTACTCAGACACCAAGAGTCTCCTGCAGCGCGTCGGAATCAGGTGGCCCATGTTGAACCCTATCAAACATGAGTTGGCCATTTGCCACTTTCCGGGGGGCCCTCTCGCCACGGTGCGACTTAAAACTGAATTCGTCCGTCCTTTTGAGACTAGGCCACGAGTCCAGAAAAGTACAGTGATATTAAGGATACCGATAAAGCCCTATAATGGTGACAACGTTGAGGGGTATAAAAGTCGGAACAAAAAATAATAAAAAGAAAGAAAGCCGGCTAGTTATCAACGAAAATAAGATTCCCGAGTTTTTATGCGTGGATCTGGATCTGGGTGGTATCAATACCGAAACAACAGAACGAACAAGGGACACAAAACAGTCGATTCAAACACCTGCGATCAAGTAGGCAAGTCAGCTAAAGTAGAGAAAGATAAGCGAACCGAGCCACGCTCAGGAGTGTGCACGGAAATTCTCGTGATTTCGATGCCCGCGGAGCGGCGGAAGGGACGGCGCCGAGGCCGTGCTGCAGAACATACTGAGCGTCGATCTCGCCGCAATTCAGGTGTAACAGCAGGTTATGCACAAATGCCTGCTCGTACCTGTCGCATCCAATCCAAATCAGCGATCACCGCGCGAGTCAGAGCCGACTGAACATTATTGAATTCGATGGCCATCGAGTCGGACCCGCACCGCAGCAGGTTCGCGCTCGTCATCTTGGTGGCGGCGAGTACACGCTCATCGAAGAAAAGCTGCAGGAAGCTGATCACGAACAACACCATATGCCGGTTGGTCGTCGGCAGCCGCTCAACCGCCGCGCAGCACGCCTCGGCATCGCCTGCGAACGCGATGCAGTCGTTGTACATCGCCTACGGCATCAGAGGGTCGATGGGCTCGCGCAGCCAGAGCTTGAACAACGACGCAGGTACGAGCGAGTCGACGCTTTCTAGCGTGTACGAGCCACGGTCCAACCGCATCGTGAGTACAGCGACCGCGTCGGTGTCACCTGGGACACGAAAGATACCCTCTGACTTCCCCGCCCGAGTGCGAGGACGCCGTCGGCGAGAAGCGCGAGTACGATTGGCACCCTCTGCGCGTTATTGTAAACGGAACACGGCATCGAGTGGCTCGCCGAACGTTGATGGGTTGAACACTGCGTCCTGTGATGACCTCGGAGCGGTGCGAATAAGTGGGGGTCGGCGGAGTGCTCGTTTCCGAGCCGGTGATGGGTGGCAGCGCAGGCGCCAGTTGCGATGGTGTTGAAAAATGGGGGTCGGTAGTATGGTTGCGACGCACAGGTGGAATGGTCGGGCTTTTCTTCATAGGGGCAATCGGGCCACCCGCAGAGGACTGCAGACGGCCAAGAGCCTGAACCGGGCCACGGACCTCTTTCTTATATGAACGCGGATGGTGAACCACGGGGCGGCTGCTGCCCGGCTGCATGGGGTGGCGGGCTCTGATCCGCTGTCAAAGGGAAAGACTTGGAGAGACGACGGCCCAGCGCAGTGTTCTATTCGGCCGGTTGGGTTGAAGTTTGTACGACAAGCGGACAGCGAGGTTGCACGTACCTGAAGGGCAGTCATCGGTATAACAAAACCATTTGGTTTCTCCCACCAGAGTTCGTGTGGTAATTGTATGGACCGCGACTCGTCACTAATCTCCTACAACTGGCCATTCTCACCGTGCGGTAACCTAGGACGGTGTTTACTCCATGAGGCAGGATGTAGATCGACGAAGGTACGTACACAAAATTTCTGACAGGAGGGTCCCATGAAACTTGTCCCGTCGCAGGGCACGCAGAGAAGGACACCTGGTTCTGCAGAACATACACTAATCAGTGCCGCGAATAGAAAAGGTAAATGAAGTAGAAAGTCTTGCCCTGTCGAGAGTTGGCCTGGGAGGCGTTTGATGTACGGAGCTTACAGCGCGATTCGAATACAAGTTCAAGCAAAACATTATTTTCGCACTCAGTTTAAACGAATATGTTATAATACTATAAGGCCCTTATTGATTTCGAATTAATTATAGGGTCGGAACTTTGTGACACGCCTCACCAAATTCAGCGCCCTTCTCCTCGCCCCCTTAACGTTCTCGGTTTTGCTCAACATTTGCTCCCTGTACCATTGCTCAACACAGGATGTCGTGCTGCTTCATACCATCATAGAGACACTGCCGTCGAGGCCTCCAGCGTCGGGCTCGACCACCTTGTCATTGGACCTGGCCATGGCATAAGGACGGGAGTGCACCCCGAAGACGAAAATGAGGATTTGTGGCTCTTCGCATCGTATCAGAGAGGACGCGGGCATCCGTCCATATTCCGCGCGCACATCCCTCGTAGGTGAGTACTGTCCGAGCTTCAAGTCCCACTGTCCGTTTTTTAATCCCAACCCAGTTCCCAAATTGCCTTGTTGGAAGATCCCAAAGCACTCCTTGTGTTCAGTGGGTATGGCTCTCGTTCATCACGTTGCCAGTGAGCAGCCCGAAACCTTACTCTAATTGTGGATGCAGAAGTTCCACTTCTCCTGAGCGCGACGTCCGAGTGCAAATTGTACCTACTCTTCGCACGCGCCATCGGCCTTCTCCCGCCCACGGACAGGTTGCTCGCAACAACGACAAAAGACTGGGCGCTCGACTTTTTCCAAAACGTGTTGTTTTCTGTCGCCCGCTTCCGTGAGTTCACGGCTGGAGTGTCCGAGGGATGGCACGCGGATCTTTCTTGGTGCGCTTCCATGGGTGAAGGAATAGACATTCCTCCACTACGGGCGCCTTTTGCAAAATGGCACGCTACGAATGCACACCGGCATCGAATCGGACGTCCATCAAACAAAGACGACAGCAGAGTCTGATGCCAACGATGTTTGCAACAACACAAGTGATGTGATAGGGCCTCCGTCACGATCTCAGATAGCCAATATACGAGCCTCGGACGAGCATCTTGTGACACTGTGTGGTAAATTGAGGGCTACTCCACACAGCTAACTGACTCGACGCGAAAGGTCTCATCACACTCACCCCAAATTCCAAGCTACGAAGAGCCCACATTTCCTTTCTTGGATCCCTCATAATGGGAACACTCGACGGTCATAAGTGTATAGTACGTCGCACGAACTTCAGGGTGAGATCTGAGCCCTTGCAAGTGTAATCGACAGGCTGAGGAAGGGTATGTCGAACGTACTAAAAATAGGACCGATGAAACGGCCTTCTGGAGCTATCCGTACCACCATCAATAGATCTAGAGCCAGCTGTTCCACGCCCTAATTTTCGATGTCTGCTCTACGGACTGTTGCTCCAGTATGCTGCCGCGGATGTTGAGTATCTCTCTATTCGGTCTGCAGCCATTATGAGACTCTGTTTGGCTGGCAGATGCGCTTTGGTTGCCTTATTGTATGGCAGGCAAAAATGGCATGCATGGGATAGTTCCTGCGAGATATACATTCCCCGGAAAGTGGGAAGCCCAATAGAGACCCACGTCATACAGTTCTTCCCAAGCAAGCGATAGCGTGTGGCTCTCCAAGATCAGTTCTTCAAGCTTCAAGCTTCACCGCCAGTGCAGACTCGGAGTCAATGTCAATGATGGTGCCACGGTCGCAATCTGGTAAGTTGACAAAAAAGTGCAAGCGTTTTTATTTATATTTTTCAGACACATAAGGGGGGTCTAACATTATCTTAATGTAATTCGTGAAGTCAACTTAGTATTGGACATTAATCAATCCCTTAGTTGACTTCCGCTTACCCGCCAAATGACATTGCTAATTTAATTTCTTCACTGAAGTACCAACCTGATCAACTTAATCCCCAAAATACTGATCAGGGGTCTAGACTGCGAACTTGAATGAATGGACGGGAACGGGGCGGCCATGTGATGATGCCGGCTTCTCCCTTCATGTCGAAGACTCTCGGGCGCACTTTTTTGGCTGACGCCACACGACAGGATATGTATTGTACTGAACTGGCACTCAGTCTGGTTTGTTGTAGGCTTCGAGTAGTACTCTAGGTCCTTACCAAGCCTCACCCTCTTTCGCTGGCAATTCAAAATTCGACTCGGAGGGTACCCCCGCGTTCCCATCATGATGTAGAAATGCACCATAAAAGGTCTCACGTTTCCGGCATCCTCACGAACGTACTGCCAGTGTATTGCCAAGACCCTCTCGGTGACCATTGTAATAATGCGCTACCATCTGATCTCCGTGCTTTCCGTCCTTGCTGCTATTCTCCGTGGCAGTCTAGCGAAGCCCTTCTCACCACGTTGGGACGACATGCGTATCAAGCACTCTTGGAATGCCGTCCCGGATAACTGGGAGAGCCTTGGCGATCCACTTAGCGGTACCACGATCGACCTCTACGTTGCACTCAAAGCCCACCGTGAGAACGCTCTGATTGACACGCTATACCAGGTCAGTGACCCTAACCTTCCAAGGCACGTCTACTCCGCCGCTCCCTCCCTCATGCATGTACTCACGAGTGTTGCTGCTCCAATGCAGATATGGCACATACTTATCCAAGGAGCAGGTTGCGGACCTTGTCTCTCCGCCCCCAAGAACCCTCGAGCTCGTCAATTCCTGGCTCGAGTTCCACGGGGTGCCCTCCTCGTCCGTCTCGATGACACACGGAGGCACCACGCTGACTCTCAGTGGTGTGTCCATTATCCAGGCCAACGCTCTCCTTGGCGCATCATATCAGCTCTACAGGCACGTGGAGACAAATGAGACCGTCGTCCGCACGGTTGGCTACGCGCTCCCCGCTGCTCTGCACGGGCTCGTGGAGACTGTAGTGCCGACGACGTGCTTTTCCACCCCGCACACGCAGTGGCAGTCACCGCGCAAGCGGTCCGGCGGGGCGACAGCGGGGTTGAAGAAGCCGGTATCAGGAGAGCCTGTGACCGTGCTGTCGAGCCGTGATGATGAATTGACGACGCCATCGTTTCTGCGCTCCCTGTACAAGACGACCGAATATATGCCCGCTGCTGCGGACCGGAATGCGCTCGGGGTTGTGGGAATTCTAAACGAATACCCGAGCCCAGAGGACCTGACGATGTTCATCTCCCGTCGGCATGTTTGCCGAGACTCACCATATTTTTTGGTGAAATAAAACAAAAAAAGACCAGGCGAGGAATGAGACAAAAATAAAGAAAATAAAAAAGATAAGCCTTATGTTTTCGATCGGATCTCAGATAACTGGTTATCCCCTCACTCAGCCCGCTAGTAGCTTTTCCGAAAAACGGTCTATCGATATGAAAACGGCTGTAAGGCCCAGTACCTAGCCAGCAACTTGCAAGATCTGCACTTTTCAATATAAGGGGCGGTTTAGGTTGTGTCACGCGCCAAAGAATAACGAGTCGAACTACACTTGAGGCCGGTTATCGGTTTAGACCTTAGCTTTGCGATAGCGAGTACCTTTTATGGCCCACGTTGAACCCTATTACAGTAAACAACAGTCGGCCATTCACCACTTTCGCGGGCCCTCTCGCCACGGCGCGACTTATGTAAAATTGAATTCCTCCGTCTTTTTGAGACTAGGCCACGAGTCTTGAAAAGTACAGTGATATTAAGGATACCGATAAAGCCCTATAACGGTGATAACGTTGAGGGGTATAAAAGTCGAAAAAAAGAAAGCCGGCTAGCTATGAACGAATATAAGATTCCCGGGATTTTTATGCGTGGATCTGGATCTGGGTGGTATCAAATGCTACGAGGAAATGAACGATGATATCGAAACAACAGAACGAACAAGGGACACGAAACGGTCGACTCGAACAACTGCGATCAAGTGGACAGGTCAGCTAAAGTAAAGAAAGATATGCGAGCGACGGTCAGGAATGTGCGCGGCGATTTCGTGATTTTGACGCCCGAGGAGCGGCGGAGGGGACGGCCCCGAGGCCGTGCTGCGGAACATACTGCGCGTCGATCTCGCCGCAATTCAGGTGTAACAGCAGGTTATGTACAAACGCCTGCTCGTATCTGCCACGTCCAATCAAATCAGCGATCACGCACCGCACCCAAAACAGAGCCAACTCACTGAGCATTGTTGAACACGATGGCCATCGAGTCGGACCCGCACCGCAGTAGATTCGGTGCCATCACAAGCGCGAGGTTCGCGCTCGTCATCTTCGTGGCGGCGAGCACACGCTCGTCAAGGAACAGCTGCAGGAAGCTGATCACGAACAACACCACACGGCGGTTGGCGGTCGGCAGCCGCTCAACCGCCGCACAGCACGCCTCGGCGTCGCTCGCGAACGCGATGCAGTCATTGTACATCTCCGATGGCACCAGCGGGTCGACAAGCTCGCGCAGCCAGAGCTTGAACAGCGACGCGGGCACGTGCGGGTCGTCGACGCCTTCCAGCGTGTACGAGCCGCGGTCCAGCCGCATCTTCAGTGCAGCGACCGCGTCAGAGTCGCCTGGAACGCGAAAGATACCCTCTGACTTTGTCCCGCCGAGTGCGAGGACGCCGTCGGCGAGGAACGGGAGTACGATTGGCACCCTCTGCGTCGGGTATGTGCGCTCCTGTAAACGGAATACGGCATCGAGTGGCTCGCCGAATGTTGATGGGTTGAACGCTGCGTCCTGTGATGACCTCCTGTCGGCGACATATCCATACTGATGGAAACAAGAAACCTACCGACGCCGTCTCGATTTCTGCAAGTGACGGTGGCTTGCCTCTAGGTCCCTTCTTCGCAATAGCTGCGAGACGTTTAAGGCAATGTTTGGCGAGCACATCGACGCGGCCTTGGGTCATTCCCGTATGTTGCGAGAGAAACGCGTGAAGATATGGCTCAAAATTCTTGGATGGCGGGAAGGTTACCAGTAGCACGCATAACAGCTGCCACCCACGGAATGTGCTGTCCCTACAAAGCACCCAGACCTGTCATCACAGAAAAAAAGCTACATGAAAAGGCAACATACGCATTTGGATTGTTCGTCAGCTGCTTCATGACTTGGCAGTAGATTTCATCGCGCAGCTCCCCATTTGCGAGCCCTTCTCCGAGCAGCCAACGGGCCTCTTCCAGTCGGGGCGTATTCGAGCCAGCTGTAGCGCCCTTTTCGCTATCTCCCATCAGCCGCTGCACAGCCCGGAACACGCGGACCGCATCCTTGTGCAGCGGTCGAGAAAGATTCAGCAGGGGTGTAGTGAGTGGGCTGCGCTGCCAGACCATCATCTGGTCCACCGGAACCTTGCGCTTGAAGATGAAGCCGGTCCGGTGCGTCGCAAAGTACTGCTGAGCAAAGTCCGACTCGACGAATTGCTGGATGTCAGAAGCGAGATCTTGCGGCAGGATGGGATGTGCGCTTCAGGGACCCGAGTTCAGACGTGACGTCAGAGAAATAGAAAGGTACGTACCCAGTACTGAGCGTTTTGATGGTACGAGCAGGTGCAGGTAAGGGTGGTGCGTCGACGAAAATTGGTGTTCGCGCCGCACGTGCCCTGACGGGACTAAGTTGGAGTGTTGCATCTGTAGATGCACTCGGTTCAGATCGTTCAGTGCGAGATTCCATAATCGCGTGTGACGCACTCATATTTAACACAGGCCTACCGATCTCCTTACCAGCGACGGTCGGACCCTTAGTTGGCGTCGACGGCACAGGGCGCACAGGGGCCGTTGGATGGCCATTCTTCACCGGCGCTTCGATTTTTAATCTCGGCTTTGCGCGGGTGGATTCTGGCGCGCTCACGTAGCCACTCTCCGAAGATACCTTGCTCACGCTGCTCGGGGTATCGGGCGATTGCGGCGGCGTTCGCGTCAGTCGTTCGACGGCAACTCCCAGCGACTGCGGTGGTGATCGAGGGGGGATGAAAGAGCGGTGCGAATGGGTGGGGGTCGGCGGAGTGCTCGCTTCCGAGCCGGGGATGGGTGGCAGCGCAGGCGCCAGTCGCGATGGTGTTGAAAAATGAGGATCGGTAGTCAGGTTGCGACGCATAGGCGGGGCGTTCGGGTTTTTCTTCGTAGAGGCAATCGGGCCACTCGCAGAGGACTGCAGACGACCAGGGGCTTGAACTGCGCCACGGACCTCTTTCTTATATGAGCGCGGATGGTGAACTGCCGGGCGTGGCTGCTGCCCGGCTGCGTGGGGAGGCGGGCTCTGATCCGCTGTCGAAGGGAAAGACTTGGAGAGACGACGACCCAGCGCGGTGTTCTATTCGGTCGGTTGGGTTGATGTTTGTATGGCAAGCTGACAGCGAGATTGCACATACCTGAAGGACAGTCAACGGTATAACAAAACCATCTGGTTTCTCCCACACGGTTTCGCCAGACTTTGTGTGGTAATAGTATGGAATACCGCCACGCGACTCGTCGCCAATCTCCCACCACTCGCCATTCTCACTGGGCGGTAATCTAGGATGGTGTTTACTCCATGAGGCAGGACGTCGAATAAGGCATCGATGAAGGTACGTACACGAAATTTCCGACAGGAGGGTCCCATGAAACTTGTCCCGTTGCAGGGCACGCAAAGAAGGACACCTGGCTCTGCAGAACATACACCAATCAGTGTCGTGAATAGAAGAGGTAAAATAAGGATATATGCCTACTTGCGGATCAACAAGGGTCACCCAGAAATGGGAACCCCACGTCGTCTCATCATGTGTATGTGTTGATGCAGATGCGGATGAAGTAGAAGGACGAGAGTGCCTGGGACGGCCATTTATTTGCACTTCTGGGGTGGAACCGCTTGTGATGCTCGTTGGGTAAGTCTTGTCCTGTCGAGAGTTGGAGGAGGCATTTGATGTGCGGGGCTTAGCCGGTGCATGTCCGTTTGTATATGCTGAGAAATGAGCGTTGGATGAAAGGGAACGACTTGATAGTGGCGGTGATGTCGCCATTATACTTAAACGAGCAAGAAAAAAAAAGAACAATAAAATGGAGGGGTTCGTGCGGAACGTGGCGCCGTTTTCGGGTACGCTAAAGTAGCATACAACGGGAGGAAAGGGGAAAGGGGGAAATAAAGGGTGTGCTAGGAGGTGAGGTTGCGAGGAAAGCGGTGAGTTCGATGCAATAAGCAATGGCGGGGTCCGGCGTCGCGACAGGTGCGGACTCGACGGGATTTCGGTTTCATTTTCTTTGGAAATTAATCGACCGAAACCAACGACACACGACACCGATTCATACGCACGTGTAATTCCTGCCCTTCCATTTGTTCGAATATAGGCGACCCAGGCATCTGACGAGCGTTATAATGACCTAGAACCTGCTCAGTGCCGTACGAGAGAAAAAACAGTCACGGATAATTTTCAAGAGCGTTCTGTGAACGTAACCAAGACAGGGAGCGTAACGGTACTCTTATATCAAAGTCCCTGTGGTAGTCATGATGATGGCCATGCTGCTCGACTTCTTCCGGCTGTCGTTTAACTTCGCCCACCTCTCTTTCTCCACCTTGATGAACCATTTATTCGTCTTCTGGCGCCCTTCACACCTTCGGTTCTCGGTCTCTATCCCTCCATGAAATCTCGGAAACGTTCCCCACAATCTGCGCTGCTTTGCGTTTACTTCCGGGATGTGCAAATCTGCTCTCCGAGAACCTCAGTGGGCCCGCGGCTAGCCCGTCGCTAGCCGCGAACGAGCGGGCACACCGGAGCGTCCCCGCGGACCGCTCGTTCCAATCGCGGTATGCCGCTCCCACGGGTCCACCACTGCGTACCGTTGGAAAGATCGAGTATAAAACTGCGGGGCGTGCGATCAAATTCGAACCGTAAAAACGCCACCGTCGTTGCCAGGCAGAGCCACACGTTTCGAGCATTGATCGGGCAAGTGCGGTCCACAGCGGTATGTGGCGCACAGATGAAGTCAAGCAACGCCGCTGGAGTGATCTCGGCAGAAGGGAGGTGCGATTTGCGTGATGGCACGCAGACCCTGGTGCGCACACGATACGTTGATCGTCACATTGCTCTCTGCCTGCGAAATCCCAAGCAGCAGAAGTTGTCTGTGAAACAGGAGGAAGATATTGTCGCGCACGACATCGTTCCCTGCAATTACCTCTCGATAGAGCATCAGGAAGCGCCGTGTCATGGCATCGAGCGCACACACGTCACTGCCCACTTCGGCTGCCATATCGCCATCATAATTCAGCTCGGCGTGTCATTTTCCATTGCAACTACAATAACTTTGACAGTCCTGACACTCCCTCCGTGCTCGACAATGACAGCACGTGAGTACCACGGCGATGCGGCTAAAATGCGGCCCAGTCTCTTATTGTGATACGCCGACGAATTGCATCAGCAGAGTTGCACCTGGCAGGGTGTTGCTCAAAGCCGCTAGGCGGGAATCAATAGTGGGTCATTTGTGCGTATGCAAGCTTCGACGGCTCCGGTGGCGGGAAAGAGTGCCGTGGTCTCAGCATAGCATCCAGTATACATTCCACTCCGTCAACGCCTTTTCTTCCCGATCACCACGTCCACACTGGTCCCTAGAATGTCATTTGGTCCCCCGGGAATGCCACGTACTAAGTTACTAGTGTTCTCGGCAGATGATTTACTTTCTGTTAATACCGGCGGCAAGACGTCAGCCCACTCGGTCGATCAGCTGCCTTCTTCCTCGATTAGCTACCCACTTTCGCACTCGCTCGCGTACTGTAGCCGCGGACGCGTTTTTTACTCGGCCCAGAAGAGGTTGGGATAGCCTGCACTTCGTTGTGCGTCTTTTCAGCAAGTACCACAGCCCTTGCTCTGGCTGGATGCGCTCCAGGGCCCTTTGCCGGTTTGATCGGTGGTTTTTCCTGGCCATGACCTGTTGTTTGTCGTTGACGGAGTGGGATGTCAGGAATTTCATTTGTCAGGACTTGGAGAATGGCGCGATAAAAATCGAATCCCTGTATTTACCATCAGAACAGGATGAACTTGACGAGACAATTTCCCATCAATCCAGACAACTTTCAATTCAACTTGAACTGAGGGGAAACAGCGCGAAGCGTCACGTGATATGCAGTTAAGTGTCGTGACCTGATCAAACTTCAGTACTATCTCTTTCCGAAACAAGTTTCAAAAACATAGATAATCACAATTCAAACAGGATCTTAACAAGTTCCGATTATGACTGCCCACCACCAGAGGTAGAACTTACAGAAGTAGGTATCTCCGTTGCCATTCCTGACGATTTTGCTCCAATTGGAAACTGATCATGAATTCGTTCTACCTCTTGGCCCCGTACAGGACTCAGGTATTATACACACATAGCGTCCTGCGACGGGCAAGTTATACGAGGAGTATACGTCATCGCTGCAATATTATCGTTGCGGAAATATGATGGAAGTGAATCACCGTCTCATCCGCTACTCAATTTCGCTCGCATTTTCGGTATCCCTTCCCGTGTTAGTGTCCTGGTACCCGGTGATAGCTCGCGCTTTCTTTTCTGGTCCAGGGCGAGAATGGCGCCTAGGGTTATCAAGGCGCCAGGGAGTCACTCTCAATACATTTTCTGTGCCTAAGACTTGGTGGACAACGTAACGCGCCTTAGGTATTTCCTGTAGAAACGACGATAGCAAAAGCTGTTTACGCCGCCACAGGCCTCGTGAGCGCGATCGCAGGCGCTGACCTGGGTCAAATCGCTATCAGTCTGAACGCGAGGAAAACCGAACGGACGACGATTTCCGGAACTTTTCGGCAGTGGCGACTTTTTTAAGTTCGATCGTTTGACATCACAGGTTTCGCACAGAAATTGTAACGAAGCGATCATCCCCAATCACTGTCAATTGTATCCAGCCCAACGGCAATCAGTAAAGAACCGGAATGCGACCGAAATGACAGTGGGATTGAACCTACTAGTTCAAGAAGGTCCCATGATTATCACAGTAAGCATGCATCCCTTGGCAAGTTACACAAAGCGGCCTCGCTTTGGTGCTCCATTTCCCCTTCTGAGGCATTGACATGTCAGACAGTATGACCTTACCCCACACACGCCGCTTCCGAACCTGTATCTTCCCGAACAGGCAACGGAAGAGTGGATCTAGTCCGCAAAGATGTCGCTCTTGCTCACACCATGGCGCGCACCCCACAGCTTTTCCGAGGGCCCTACATCAATATTACATGCCATATCTGACAGCGCGCGAGGCGCGGAAGGACGAGACTCACGGTTGTAGTGTTGCACCGATATTGTGAACTTCACGTTCCTTCACGTCGGTAAGCGCCCTTGTCGTTTCCAGACCCGAACGCCTCGCGGGAACAGATCGTGATAGAGAACGCATACAGGTATTCCGGAGAACAACCTGCATTGAGACCAAGCCACGGTCGCAGTGATAGAAGCACGTCATGTCCACGGCAAGAGAACTCGCTCGTTGAACGTTGTCCGGTTGCCCACGTATAGTACGTATTCACAGGGCCAAACATGTCGAGCTGCCACCCATAATCGGTCGGTTCTCAGATGATGGCTAATCCCACCACCTTCCCAGATCAGCCGGCGCACAGAAGAACTGGCCCAGGAGTGAAAATAACACGTACAATTCGGACATCTGTGTTCTATAAATGCAACCAGTCACGGGCCGTTACGACCCGTCCCAAGTTAGTCTCAGGCTTGTATCCGGGAATACAAATTGGCTTTTCTTTTTTTAAGAAAGAGTAAAAATAACATAACCGAGAAAGGCACCCAAGCAGGCCGTCTATACGTCCAACACTGGGCTTCCAGACGATGCCCCATACAATCAGCGCCAAAAGGACTCAGGCCTTAACAAGGAGGAACCCCTTCCGGGTCCAACAATGGGCTTGTGACCGTTCCTTCGATGAGAGTCGCCGTCAGACGGTGGTAACTCGCCGACCCCCATATTGAGGTACCGTGCTCGTGGTGACGGCGTAGCGCCTGCAACGAGCAATCGCCGGTGCATCGAAACCATTTCTGGCCGGGCTGGCTAATGAAGTAAAACCTGCCTGCCCGTGGCAGCCACGCACGTCGTGCTCGCCTGCAGAGCGAGGGAACGTACCCAATTCCTGGGCACCACCCTTGATGTGGTGATTCATCTTGGATCTGAGAGCACTACAGCAGTTAATCAGCGCCCCGGTCAATCCACCCGAAGTTGTCCGCTGTGTACGCGAGAGTGGCCCAAAGTTAGGGTGTCCTACTCCACAGCGCCCAGCCGCAAAGGAAACTGAAATCATGATGGTATTGTCGAGCCTGTGAACGCAAGCACCTTCTTGAGTACACCGAACCTGATCCAAGTAGGTGACACAGGAACGTTCTCAGCCTGAGCCACGTTCAGCGCGGTGTTCCCACCGATTGCCATGAGGTTCCAACATGATGTTCAGCGTTCAGGTTGAGGCCTTGAGGTTGAGGCCCATGGCTGGACCTCGCCGGTATTTCCCGGGTAAATGATCTCCGAGTCAGCCCGACTTAGCGAGGACGCTCATTGGGTGGGCATCTTGGTTCGTGCACGAGCCCAGGAGCGTAGGTGGGAACGGCGGTGGTCGGATCCCACAGCGAAGACTTGGACAACAGCAGAACGCCACCGTTTTTTGACCTCGTTCGGGCATCACTGCATAACCCTCGCAAATGCGTGCGGGATGAAACCGGTGAAGATGTAAGCGATTAACAAGTGATCATCAACAACTAAGATAAGTAATAAGAGTACTAGATGTGGGTCGGATGCCGAAGGGTTACGAGGATTGTGCCGTGCGCCTATTCCATCTACTTACTGGCTGCGGCCACTCCCCGAACTGATACGCAGCGCTCCGATCTACGGTCTCATCTGGGTTTTTCCATGCATCGTGCGGCGTTCGTTGCGGTTGCCGTGGTCGGTGGTCTCCCGTTGGTGGCCGCTTGGGTGTGCGACGCGCAACGAGACGCTCAATCTCACCAAGGAGCTTCCACACCTCTCCGCTCCCCGCCTCGCCTTCTTCGAGCCAGAGGGTGCGCGCTCCGGTCTCGCGGCGCACATCGTCCACCAAACCACGTGTGCGCATGTCGGGGGATACGCCATTCGCGCGCATCTCTGCGAGCGCCGCGAGTACTCCGCGAAGGTCGCGGAAAGAGTTCCAGCGGGTCTCAAGCAGCTCGTTGTAGGCGGGCGTCGTGCAGCCGAAGATGTAGGACAGGGAGGAGAGGTTGCGCGCGTGCTCGAAGAGCGAGAGTGCCAGGTAGGGATCGTCATATCTCTCGCGCGCTGCATTCATCAACGCCGCGAGGAGGTGTGGGTATACTGGCGGTTGGAGGTGAGGCGGTGGCGGTGAGCCTGAGGCGAATGCTGCACGAACAGCCTCCTCTGCACGTACTGAGGCGCCGAAGACCTCACGCTCTGCCCACTCAAGCATCGCGTGATCTGACGGACAGAGGGCTAGCTGTTCCTTGAGTTTATCGAGCTCCGTGTCGTCGCCTGTTTGGCGTGCGCGAGGGTGTTTGGACAGACTCTTCAGGAAGTTGCTGAGGGGGCCACGAGTGTCGATATCGGGCGCCGCGGCTGAGCCATCTTCAGAAAGTCTGCGTTCATTCGCTGCAGCAAATATCATGTTGAACATTTCGTCGAACGCGCTCAGCTCGCGGTTGGTCATGGTTTGTCGACGTGGTTCCAGTGAGCTGTTGTTGAGTCCAGGGCGAGGGGACTTCTCGCGCGCAATTGGAATGAGGGGGTGTCCGGTCGCAATATCCTCAAAGACGTGGTCCCATGGTGAATTTTTTGGAGAGAAAATAGAAGGGCTTCATTTTTGTAATTAAAAAAATAGTCATGAGGAGAGGTCAGCTAATATTCCCTGGAGTGCGTACCTGTCAGAGGAAGGAGAATCGGCACTCTGAGCTTGAGAGGAGTAATGACATCCAGAAGCTATGTGAGCCTTTGAGGTTGACGCATAGGGTGGGGAAAGGCAGCTTGATGGTTGAATGGACAAGCCACGGCACGTAGCATTACGATGTAGAGTTGCTGTGCGACGACAATAAGCAGACAGGAAGACAATAACACACAACAATTTGACAGACCTCTGGGAGAATGTGAGAGCACAGGTATTAATTTTCGAAGTGCCCCCCTTGTGTGTTGCATTGAGAAACAGCCTTTACGCCAGCAAGTCACGGTCGTTCTGGGGAAGCCGGAACAAGTCGGGCCTTACTAGCCGCAACCGCGGGCCGTATTATGTAAGCTCCTTTTCCTCCGAGAAACATCGCATACTTGTCCAGTCTTGTCCCTTCTCATTGGTAGAATCCACTGATCCAAAGGGAATGAGGGAGGTTTTCGGCGTCTAACCTGAAGGAAGGGATAGCCATCGGCCCCCATCAGGGCCATCACTCGAAATTTGAACCGGGTTGGACTTAACCTTGGACTCAACATGTAAGCAGGGAACATCGATATCCGGGCCACTCCCAAGATAACGACATCACCACGTCAGCTCAATACGAGAACATTGAAAATCAAGAACTGCTTAGAACAATAGAAGCAACAGTCATCTGTGCCGCCTCCTGCCTTACTGGCTGTATCATGATATCTTATACAGACTTTCCGAATTGAGCGGAATGTCAAGAACTGCCGAGTCAACGTTTATTGGGCAGGCAAGTTGATGAGATAGAGTGACTGAGGTGGTATCTACTCATACAATCAAACTATCCAGGGGAGGAACGTCGCAGTAAGCAAATTTGCTCTGTGGCTGTTCCTTCTGATGTGTCGTGGTGTTATCGACCGTGTGTGTCAGGCTCTCCAACCTCGGAACGAAACATCTGATCATGTCACCTGCGAATGCACAGAAGCAGGGTTGCACCACCGCAGTTCGACTCTGACGCCGGTGCATACCCTAACAATGGCTTCTCGACCGCGGGCGCGAGAAAACCGCAAGCAAACAGGCTCCGGACCCCTAGCGCTGTGGTGTGCAAGAACACCCAATCACGAAGTTCTACCTTCCGAAGATCTCGTACGTTTCTAGTTAAAGGATCGCGCATCGTCCGGTCTCCGCGGTGACTCGATCCGCGCTACTGGGGGTCGAAATAAACCTAGAAAGAAGAAAAAGAAAACTTGCACAGCCCTGTGATAATGGGCGTTGTAGCTAGAACCGGGGGGGGGACGGCGATATCTCGGAGATGGGTTGGGTGGATAAAGGACACCGGACGCTTTATCATTCCCTTCTGATGACCCATCGAGAATGTTTGTTGGAGATAGAGAAAAGTACATTGTATGTGTTGATGAACAAACCCCATTGATACCGGCCTCGAGATGTACCAACAAATCTGCCAGAGTCGCGCGCTAGTTTGTAGATGACACCAATGGTGTCAAGTATGATGTGGGTCACCTAGATGAATATACTGTATGGAATCATGGGTACTCGGTGAAGTGCATGCAGATGCCCAAATGCGAAGGTAGTAACAAATGTTAGAACTCACCTGAAAGACGGCGGCCCTGCTGAACCAGACAAGAGCGCACATATGAGCAGAAGTTTGATATAGATTGGCCCGGGCTGAGAACCAAGAAGCCACAATTCCTACTCCTTTGCACGAAATCACGGATAGGGATGAAGTCGTCACTGAGGCACAACAGTATTATGGGGCCACTGTTATGGGCAACAACGCCGAATATGGTACATAACCGCCCGGGCTCAAAGTATTAGGTAGTCCCCGATGGTCTGGCTACATAAACAAGCTGTTAGAGCGAGGAATTAGTCCCAAGCAGCGGATCGGACAACCGGCGGTGCGTAGCTTCAAAACCAGAATATTCGGACTATCACTTTGCGCCGTTCCGCAGCAGTCCGTAGGGTAGCGATATCACGGCTCGTCAACTGAACACTGAAACACTGATCGAATGTGGCGTAAAATCCGTGTATGCAATGGCACAGTGGCGCCGCACAGACGAAGATGCAAACACAAGGGCCCTTACCAAACAGAACGAAAGCCAAGAACCGGGAGGTTGTGTTCATCAAGGTGTATTGATGTCCATGGGTCAGATGTCTCAGTGAAGACCCAAGGGTAGCAACGTGGGCAATGGCTTTAGTCCGAACGAGAGCCGAATCAAGATGGTTGTAGAAATCGGGGCCTGTAAAATGCTGTATCACTGGCACCAGGAATTACAGCCGAAAAGCGCGATATTTTATTTCGAAGTGATCCGATGCGAAGATTTTACTTGTTGCCACGTTTGTCCAGAAGACTAAGCGCTAAGCACTCTCATTCCTCGAAGTAACAACTTGTAACGGTTCAAAAAAAAAAGTGACAACTTGTAGATGCTTGTCATTTAGTTGGTCATCTGCGCAGTCTCGGCGACAGGAAGGACGGTAGCCTAATAGACTCGAAAATGAAACACCAACGAGACCGTGACGGATGATCGATGACCACCAGGAATGTGGCCAATGCTTCGGGCGCCGGAGTGCACACGTGCGGCTGCAACGCGGCATCATGAGGTGT
This sequence comes from Lactarius deliciosus, assembly GCA_021525775.1. NCBI lineage: Eukaryota > Fungi > Basidiomycota > Agaricomycetes > Russulales > Russulaceae > Lactarius > Lactarius deliciosus. Next base: position 89,785 of record JAKELK010000227.1, read on the forward strand.
TATTTTAGTCTGGAGGTCGTATGTCACCTGCTTTATTCCTGTTGCATTCAACACCCTGTAACGACCCACTCACGATGGTCCTCTCACTTCTAGATGGGTCTTTGAGAACTGCTTCTACCCATGAAGAACTATAACCTGGTTCTTTTGTGGATAGCGCGCGCCTCTACTACTCGTCCCAGATCGATTGCTTCTTGGGTTGCTTCATGCTTTATGCAGCATCGCATACTGGCGCTGGTAAAGAATTTTTTAAATTACTGCAATGGTCGAGCGGGAAATCTTTTTTGAAATGAACATGTTGATTCGGCATGAATTCCCCGTGGGATTTCCTGGTGACGTTCTGCACATACTAACTTTATGTCCGAACTGTTGGCCCAGTACGGTGCTATATTTTTCCGTGCTACCGTGGACATAACGCCAAATAATCTATCGGACTCGAATGACGCAAATGATTAGCATACCCCAATGATTCTTTATGAAAACGTTGGCCAGCGGAGCCTGATTGCGACGCAATTGACTCGCATACACGGAGAAGCTGTCGGCACCGTTCGGTCTCCAGTATAGTCGGTGGAGATGTTTGTTCCCCCCTTTTCACTCGGTCGTTATTCGAATCGCAAGTTTGCGCAACCGTAGGGCGTTTACAAGTCCTCATACTGCATTGGTCTACTGATACATCGATATCCGCGGTGGAAACTGGGGTGACATTCGTTCAGAACTTGGACTTGGACTCCCGGCGTTCCCTACGCATTCCAGCGCTCACATCGAATGGAGCCAGCTCCCACGATCTTCCCTTTCCATTAGACAACGTCACCCGGACATAACGGCGGCTTACTTTGCATACGTCTTGGCCAAGCATGGAAGTATTAGGCGACCTTCGGGACTGACTGTGGGCCAGTAATGCGAGGTTTCTTTGTCGTGGTGCGAGTGGATGAACCTATAGTCCTGTTCGGTCTGGACGTCAAAAGTTATGTCCATGGCGACTTACGGGACGAGGAACGCAACGTCTGATTGGCGCACAAACGAATCGGTGATCTCTGCTTGCGTTCAGCATGGACGCTTCGTTCGCGGAAAGAGACTCGGCCTACCTCGGAGTCCACGGCGCATCTCCACCTCGGAGCACACTTCCTCAAGGCGCCCGCAGTCAAGGGAGTGTAACTGTCCCAGTGAGAATCGTCAGTTTGCATTCATCAGCGTGACTTCCACTCACCTGCGCCCAAGATCGTGCGGCAAACTCTTCACTGAAGGACAGATGCGTGACGATCTCATGGCCATCGTAGTCTCCTGGGTGCTATTTTGCGTCAGCCGCCGCCTCAAATAAATGGAAACACAAGCTGAAGGACGCTGCGGGTGCGGCACCCACTTTGGCATATTTCTGTGCGAGTTTCTTCAGCTGTTCTGCGCCCTGTACTACCTTGCGCATGTCCTGGATGCAGCCCTCGTTCAACAGTTTCTCCAGCGCAACATCTATAACGACTGGGCTTCCGAACAGACGCTCGTCCGCTGCGTGTACATGACCCTTTTAGAGCACTGACGAAAACAGCTAGAGTGCAGGTTCTCACCGTGGATCTGCAGTATCAAAACATCACAGAACCCTACGACGTACTGAAGGAACGCCTCTAAGCGTGCGTCACCACCTCGAAGTTCGCGGGCGTGCATATAAATATTATTGAAAGCACGTAAGATAGTGTTCTTTTTCGTTTGTCAGTATGGCTATGTTCATCGGACGGTAGAGGGCGTGGATCTACCTTCATAAAGGCTAAGTGGTATCGTATGGCATGGCGAGAGCTGGTACCACGTTAGGTGAGATCCCACCGAAAGAAAGCGGCCGTACTCACTCCATGCTTTCTAAGTCTACTGGTATTGTGGCAAGCATCGGCAAGGGAAACATCTTGGGCGGCTGTCGAATTATTTGATAGGTAACGTGTACAGTTACAAGGGTATCTGGTCGGATTGAAGGGTATCGGAATGTCGTTGCTATCGAGTGGGCTGGTTCGTCAAAGGTGGTCGTGATGAAGGTTCATAGAAACTGGGAGGAAGTTTTATACAGCTAGACATGCAACGTTTTCTGAGAGGTCCACAAGCTGGACGACCACAGTTGTGTTGCACGACAGTCGCTCGGACAATGCGTTCGTGGTTGTGGTCATTGTACACAGGGAGAGCCACTTTCCACAAAATGTGCCACAACGTAGCACCACGAGGCTTAGCCACGCGCGCTAGCATTGTCTAACCAACGTGGCATTGTGGTCGAGGAGACCATGGCATCTACGTTTAATGACAGAAGAAGTCATTGACGAAATAAGTAACGTCTAGCATCATGCCGTTTGCGCGATCTCGTGTTCTATTGCCCAGCGTACGGCAGCCTCGACGTTCTCCGCCTCGTGAGTTGGCTTGTGAGTGGGTGGCCCATCTGCAGGATCGTATACACCAGTGCGCACAAGTATTGATGACCAGCCTGCCGCGTTTGCACCGGCGATGTCTTTGAGGGAAATAAGTTAATGTAAGATGCCGACAAAGGTGAGAACGCGAAATTGCATACCTGACTCTGGGTTGTCTGCGCACAACTGTCAGCTGTCGGCGAAACTTGGAAACAACACGCTTACCCCCAATCATATAGCTGACGGGGAAGACTTTCAGTACGAACTATCAAGCTAAAGGAGAATTACTGACAATCTCGGCTGGATGTCGGAGGTGACAGACACGCCATGAAGCTCTACCATTCTGGCACGCAACATTTTCTCCGCAAATTCGTACGTCTGAGTCGTCGGCTTTCCGAACTGCGTGTACGGGTAGGGTGCACCTGTGACCGCCTAGACAAAATTAGCGCCACAAGTCGCTGCCGAAAGAAACGAAGTGCAAACCTGGTGTACAGCTTGGAATGCCTCGCGAAACGCTCCCTGCCCAAGACGCGGGCGAGGGAATTCAGAGCGCCACTGAAGATCCGGGTTGCAGAAGACGAGCTCCACAGGCGGAGCGCTCACCACGGGGCGACTGGATCCGATGATTCCTCGAGACTGGATGATATCCATCATGATTTGGACATCGAGCGCCCAGTTGCGCGGGTCGTGGAAAACAAAAATGGCGGATATAGGCGTTGTCGAGAAGTCAACTGGCTATGACCCCGCTCAATACGCCTATGCAAAACAAAAAGGACGGGCCGACCTTGGCGGATGCTCTCTCCTCGGGGGTGAGGTCATAAAACGGCCAGACACTAAAAATGATTCAATGAGAGGTGGGTGAGATGAGTCAGAGCAAGTCCTAGCAGGTCAACTTACTCAGGATTCCAAGCTTTGACGTCCAGCGTTGTATACACGTGTTGGAGTCCGTAACTTTAAAATGGTCGCTTTTGAATAAGCACCAACGAAGGCGTTAATCATCCTCACTCTTCCGCCACCCTTTCGCAGTGCATCTCGTTTTCCTCCAAGAACGAGTACCGGCTTGTTGGCGTACTTGTGAGCGTGGGACTTTAAAATAGTATGTGCTTGCATAAAATTGGAAGTAGTGATCTTCGAGAGCATACATAAGTGCGAGCGAGCCGATATCTACGGACATACCTCGAAATCTAGCTGTCCGTCAGCTTTCTTGATCTATCCTCTTCGCTGGTACCTCCGCATTGGTCATCTGAAAATATGTTGTGTCCACATGACCACATAGATAGGACAGAACAAACCAGGATGTACGGAATCTTTCTTCCCAAGTAATTATTGTAGATAAGCACATCAGGATATTTTGAATACAGAACTTACCTGTTGAATTGATTGTTGCCATCTAATATTGAGAGCGCTCGCTGTGCTTCAGACAACACGCGCGCTCCATGGAGAAGAACCCCGTCCTGGGGTCACACTGTCAGATGCAGTACATCGAAACAGACGGTCTACCTACTATGTCGAACGCAATTCCAAAAGAGGGGAGATCTCTAGAATTAGCACGAGCGCCTGCGACAGCTGCAGCGACACAACATCAGAATTCCGACCATGAATTCAGATAAAGTCTACTCACCACTAAGGAACCGCCAACCGTGGCAACTCCGTGCGCCACGCGAGGCCCTAAAAGGCCCGAATAACATTTTGAACTACTGCGGGAAGGGAGAGACTCACGGCGAGTCGCCAGACAGAGTTTTGAACTACAAGTCCGGTCGAACGGACAAGCAACAGCTGACTATCCTCGTGTTGCTCGGTCGCTCTGATTGGACGGCAGTGGGATTAGGGTTTCAAAGCAACGTTTCCTCTTTGGGAAGTGACTCGGCCCGGTCAGCGACTTGAGGATGTTCGCTGGCACTTATTCGCCGCCGCCTCGCCTCGTTTTCGCCTTGGCTATCCCTGAGCCCGTTAATCACCATGGCCTTAGGTTGAAGGAAAGGGGGTCTTTCAATTTCCCAGCGAACAGCATATTCCACAAGTAAATTTCTTCCAACCTTGAATATCCGTGATCCTACGATACGCGAAAACCTGCATGCGGGGGAATTAGCGTATGCAAGAGCGTATGAACGGCTTGCTGCCCGTGCTGATGTTTCGATTTCTCTCGAATGGTCCTACCCCAAAAGACGCCGAGCGACAGCTCGTGCAGGACTACCGATATAGTGCAGCCGCCATTGAACTCACGCCGCAGCAACGTATTATTAGGTGCTCCCTCAAAGCTTAACGCTTCACTGTTTGCTTCCGCCGGCGTTTGCTTCCGCTCGCGGAGACAGCGAAGTATTGCACCAAATCAGAACCTGAAGGATATCGGTGCGGGTGTCTGTGCGGGTTCGTTGTTTCCCGAACAATATATCCCGACGCACGACGAAAAGGAATCACGAAGAATCTTACACTCCGCAGTCATGGTTTGCTGTAAGTTCTTCCGAGCTTGCTTCCGAGGCAAAACGCAACCTCTCCCCTCGAATCGCCCGCCGAGAGCCGATGTACCGCGCCTAACGCCACGACCTAGCAGGTTCGCCTTGGAGGCCCAATATGTACCACCCCCACGTGGTTCAAACGCCGGTGCTGGGTTGGCGAATATCTGCATCCGTGGATGAACCAATTATCGGGTTTTCCCGCCAGTATGGTGAACGCGATAAATCTATTCCGGGGGGCAGTATTGCTTCTCTCGCCTCCGATAGCCGGAGGGTGGCTCGGAGGCGTGACGCATCTATTCAAGCGTAATAAACTCATGTCTGGAGATCTAGCATAAAGTGGGTGACTTCCCATAAGCGTACATCCTACATTTCCTATCCTACGTGCATTCGGAGTTATTTAGGATTCGCCTAGGTTAGGATAGGATTGGATGCTAACCATAAGACCATCAAACCAAAGTTATGCCCGACTCCCGATGCGATCATCGCCAACTGCACCTAGATACGGAAATTGCGATGGCTCTTTCGTTGAGACTCGAGAGACAATAGCACATGTCGACGCTTTGAGGTCAAGAGCACGCCTACTGTCGTACATGGGTCTCGAGGTAAAGTGACGAAGCTGGATAAGTCAAACAGCTTTACATGATGATACGTGCCTACTCGATCCCGCCTGCGAATGTCACGTTCTCGAAGTTATAAACTCTGGCTGATTCTAACACAATTCGCACGGAGATTATTCAAGCGGTGATACCTGCCCCCGAACGCTGGGAAACAGTTTGAGAGCTTGCAGGATTTTGGGGGTGTGAGGTGTCGTTAGCAGTCGCGCAGGCCTCCGCGGGGCGCGAGATGTCGTATGCGGGCGCGCGGCGAACGTGCGTGCGTTGATATCGAAGGGCTAAGGGCGCGCATGAGTGCAGCGAGGTCGGGAATGGAAACAGTGAGCTACACAGAGCCCCGCTGGAAATGAGGGTGTTGCAAACGGTCGCACACGCTTCGGCGCGGAGCGAAACTTCGCAGAGATGGCCGCCGGGGTTGGGGTCATGTCGGGTTCAAGTCGCGAAGGACGCGTGCGAGTGCGGCGAGCTGGGGAACGCGAGGGATGAGCTACACTGAGCTCTGAAGTTCAAAATCTGAAGGGGAAAGTCTATTACTTGAAACTGGGTTGTAGAGCAACCTGTATACCGCATATACTGCCACACTTTCATGGCCACTGGCAGCACAAGGCCAAAACCGGAGGGCCCGAGAGTTCACATATTTTCGCGAGATTGTTGCTCAGCTTTCCGAGATTTCTGCCTCGATTTGGTATAAATTTTGTACTCCGACGTGGTGTAGGATTTAGAAAGGGGGGGGGGCCCCCTTTCTAAACACCAGTCGTCTAGGATCCTTGTCGTTGAGGTCGGAGCACAATTTGTCGAGATTAATCCCCCGATTCCAGGCACAATGGTTTAGGATAGGAAAATGTAGGACGTAGGCTTATGGGAAGTCACCCAGTATTCTCACTTCGCAACACGACATAGATCAAAGTCAAGGGTCTCGCATCCTTGTTTCTGACCAGTTCGAACTCGGTTCGAACCCCCATCGACTGGCCTCGCCGGATCGTGTGGGTTCAATTTCAACTTTTGGTTTGAACAGATCCCAGGGTGCTGCGCAACATGCCTTCTACATAAGTTCGGCAGGTCACACACGCGTCGCAAGTCGACAGCGGCAATTTCTCAGCGTATCAATTACAGACGCTAAGAAACTCCAAGTGAAGCCATATTGCATTGAGCGCCGGCAGGCGGAGAGAGATAAAAGCCGTAGAAAGACAAATTGCATGGGGGTAATGTAGATCAGAAGCATGACAAAACGATACGTACGAAAGGCAGCGTGTCAAGCTATCAGATTGTTACTGTTGTGAGTGCAGAGAATGTAGTCCCAGGAGGTGGAGCGCATATGCCATAAACAGCGGGCCGTACCGAGATTCGCGGGCCTTGCCAAGCGACGAAAATGAAGAGCTGGTTTCAGAACGTCGCGGCTGCTCCCGATCCTGTGCCCGGCACTGCGGTCCTCAGGGCTGTAGCTTCGTGAATAGAATTCCCCAATTTAAGAGGTTCACCCTCCTTAGCCTGAGGCGTCTGTGTCGAAGACGCCGCTATACATTTCAGTCAGATATACTTTCTGTTGCCCTGTATCCCACCACTGGTTCACCCTGCCTTGTTGCTACACCGGAAGCACTGCGTGCATATGGCGTGTTAAATAAAATGCTGGCTGAGTACCACGTGTTCGTCGGGAGTCAGAATTTGCCCCAAGACGCTTGCAGTGCGCCGCATCTTTCGGCTTCAAACATGCCGTGTATATCTGGATGAGTGACCAGAAAACGAGATGATTACCGTGTGTTTGCCTCCTCGGTCATCACTCTGCCCCACCTGGCGTATGGTGCACGTGATGTCCTAGTGGCGAGATTGGCGCTTGTAATTCACACGCCTCTGCAACGCCTGATGGTTTACGGCAGATCGTGGTGTACGCGGTGTCACTTCCTATGCGCATAGTGCCTGAGCATGCTGAGAAAATTCCCGAAGCATGCCAGGAGCGAGAGCCTTGCCTGACATGGTTTCGTGCCCCCGACCTTGCACGATTTGGCCAGCGATCAACGGCTATTACGACCTAGATTAGAGCACGCAGATATTTGCTCCGCATGGAACGTCCAAGCGTAATCTCACTCGGAGATTTCCCCATGATGGGCGTTTCTTACCCGCAGGCCAGCTATCATGCCGGTCCTCCCGCCCTGGGCCGAGGCCAGGAAATAAGGCATGGGGCAAGAACGAGCAACAGGACGATGGCGGATTGGAGCCCCGCAAGCTTCCAAACATAGTCGCGGATCTCCGGTGTTGAACAGCCTCCGCTGGGCAAGGTTGGTCGGCGATACCACAGTTCGACTGTAGGCAGAAATAATTCTGCGATGCTAGTTTCTGCTGAGAGAAGGGCAGTTAATTGGACAATAACATGACGGCGCTTCGTTGAAGAGGGAAACGCTTCAGGATGTGCACAGAAGCGCCTTCTCGGGACCCGGAGCGAGCTGAGATGTGCGTGCGAATCAACACGAGTCCGTTCTCGACAGGGCGCGTTGGGGAGGGGTCAAAGTCACGTACATTACCCCGTCTGTTAACGAGATCAAGTTCGATGGCCATCGATCAGCGTGGGGATCACCGAACTATAAGCACAGCAGAACGAATTGAACCTAGCTTGTGCGCTTCTTCGCGCGTCTGGAAAACTACCCCACATCGGCTTGAAGGGCGGGAAGTGACAGGCAATTCACTAGGTCGATACAATTAAGAACAGAAGGCGGACTGTTCAGTGTTCCCTAGTGGTCTCACGACGGCGAAGTTTCGTGAGATGCAATCACGGAGTTTCCAAAACGTTGTTGTGGAAGCAACCTGCTAAATGCGCGAGGCAGAATCTCTACAGGCAGAATAGGCATCTGGTAAGATTATGGGGGAAAGATCGTGCTATAGTGGTAGGGGCAGGGTGGCGTAGAGCACACACCCATCTGGGTGTTGCTAAGGTATCAACGACTGGGAAGTCGCATCAGCAGGTACAGGCGCTATTCGGCGCTTGATAGGTAGAACGACCACGTTCCTGGCTCTTTTGTTGCACATATATGGCGTCCGTTCAAGATGGCCATGCTTCCGGGCACGGACTTTGAGCAATGTAACAACTGACAGATTAAGGGGATCAGCGTCCGCAGTGTGTGAAGCGCTTTTCGTTACGATGCGTGCAACTAGCTAGGCTCGCAGCCGAAACGCCCCATGTCGTGAGCGAACAAGGCCGTACGTGATTTAAATTACTGTGGTGGTGGAAAAGCCAGAGCCATAGGCTCGGCTGGAGCAAAGCAAGGCGTAAGCGCGCGATTATGAGCTTCGGGGCATCTCGGCACGTACTTCTCATCTCGCGGAGTGTCGGAAGCCGATACCGCAAGCGCCTAGCCTAGACAGGGTATACAATGCAGCGTCAGAACGGGATGCCCTACTGGAGACATGGACTAAGTTAGCGAGCCTATGAGAAAATGCATGGCCACTTTCAGTACCCAAGGGTGCTTAGATATCCGTACTGCGGTGATTGCGCGCACAGTGGGTGTTATTTCTCACTGTCACCCAAAGTTATGACGAAAGGGCGCGAAACAGCCTGCATATAGGTAGGTCTTTTACAGAGACGGTCCAGACCCCTCGACGGAAGATCAAGGCTTCAACGAACAAATACGACTGATAGTGAGCCCTGACGTCGCGGATTCCGTACCTGATAGAGACTTACTAGAGGTAGCGGGCATTATCACGTCCCATCACAAGGCGTGTAATACACAAGTGCGTCATCCGATGGGCGGCTGTCGGGCACCACGTGGACTGGAAGTGGTACCCAATTGTGCAGGTGCCACAGACCGGGGGTCGAGGTCCTAGAGGTACTTAACGTAAATATTCAAGGGGTCGATGAAAGGGTTGGAAGAATGGGGTGGTGTGATTTGATAGCTAGTTCGTGTCTAGACCGTGACTTTCAAGTTGTCACATCTATTGCATACCCCGTGTGAAACCCTCCCTGCACTAGAGCGACGTTTTCATTGGGCGTACTGTATGGGTGGTGCTCCTGTTTCTGGTTATGAGTACACGAGGGAAGGGATTGCTATGTCCTCGCCCCGAGAAATTGCGGGGATGCACATGGCCTATTATCTCGGCGATACGGCCAGCGACGAAGCGACGAATGTTCGAGTTTGAACAAAAGCTAAATAGAGGCTTAAAAGGGCAACTCGAATGTCCTATGGGACAAAGAACTTGAACTATGGTACGAATGCTGAAGACTTACTGCATCTGCATTGAGACGTATTTCGTAAGAATAGCAAGGGACGGCGTCAGTGCGTTCGTTAGTACTTTCTCGAGTTCAAATTGTGCCTCAATCTGTGAGAAATTTTGTCATACCAGACTCGGAATGTGAAAAACATCGACGCCCGTCTTGCATCCACTGGCACTAGCCATACCACGATCAGGGCAAATGTCCAAATGTTCGATGTTCAATGTCCGTTCTGCAGCTCGAATTCGTGGTCGGGTGTTCTTTCTTCACACCCGTGGGTATCTATGGTAATACGCCGTCTTGTAAGCGCTATTGGCCCGTTCCTCGACAGTCTCGACTGTACTGGTGGCATTCCCGGGTCCCTTGGCGATACCGTAAGGATGTGAGTTTGCTTATCCAAACAATTGCGTGCTCATTGCATCAGCTATCTATCGACAATCAAACTAGGTGGCTAGCATATATCGTAAATCCGCGGTTTTTGCTACGTTAGGACCTGTAGTTCCAGCTCCCTTCAGGTTGACAGAAATCCAATAGTGTTCCCGATCGTGGCAGTATCGATGTTGCCTTGGTTCCCACAGGTTGAACCTTCCAAGAGGGATCTTGTTTTTGGGGTGTTCAGACTGGATTGGGTCTGGCTACATTTGTGGCAACCGTGCTCCTGCGGACATTTGCGTGCGACAAAAGAATCTGCGGTCGCAATACATTTCCACCCCACTATTCCCACTCGTAACAATAGCATCGTGGGGTAGAGTAGGCTCGCCTCTCCTCGCCCGATTAGAGGCTAAACGTTCACTGCTCTGCTGTGTCCCTAGTTACCACATTTCTGGTTCTTTCTGATCATATTCTCTGACTTCCAAAAAAAGACCGTCCCCTACCAGTGCCAGCAAACAGTATCAGATGCTTATCACAGCGATCAAATATCCCTCATTCACTCTCCGCACTCATCAACGCCCATGTCAGGCGGCCTCCGTGGCTACCGTTCTCTCGTCCTAGCTTACTGTGGACCTTCGGAGCGGACGCCCGGGATACCGAGATTGCCGTTGTCCTTTGTTGATGTTGCGGGCTTGTGCCAGTGGCTGATTGCTTGACTCAACCATCCGAGTAGAACCAGCGCTAAGCGACAATCAGAATCACTTTCCCCACACCTGGCCGCAACGTTACCATACATCGACTCTACGGCATTATGTTCTCACCTCCAGCCCATGGGTGTCTAGCATCATCTCGAATCAGGTTGCAACCCACCCTCTCACCCTTGTAATGCACCATATGATTGATTCAGCCCTACTCATTTCCGCTCCGATGTCCGTGGTTGACTGGGGTACTCAGCCTTACTGTAATCATCCCAAAACGGAGGCCCAATGATTTAGCACACACTGCTTCCTGTGAGTGCGGTACCCTCGGGACGCGGCGTCTATCGCCCATTGCTTACTTTGGGGTGGCTCTGTGTGGCTGCTGCTGCGGATGACCGGAACGCGCTTGTCATTAACGGGGGGTATAACACCGGGAACCCCGCACCCACATTAACAATCTACGGCTTCTTGTTATTCCTCCTTGGTCCCTATACAATGATAGAGTGGATTGGGCTGTATACTACGCATGTTGCCAAAACAGGGGGCGCACGTATCTCTTCAGGCCCATCATGTTGTAAGCGCGGACGCTTTGAAGCGTCATCAGACCGCTGGACAGCAAACGTGTCTTCATTTGTCGCACCAGGTAGCAATGAATACTGGATGCGATGGCGTGGGCGGGAGCATGGTGTTGGGAATTGATTGGCATACCGTTGGCTTTCCGGATCCCACGACTTCGCTCATTGAATAGCACCAGCGTCATCCATTGAATATTAAGCCGAGGACCGGCAAGATGTGCTGTCCCTGCATCAGAAATTTGGGGTAAGGTGTTGCTGATGACTTCCCACCATTCAGTCGCGATCGATCCAGCTCACGTACTGTGCTATTCTCTTTCAAACATCCGCCCACATCATGCATCAAAGAACGACCATGCTGCGCACCTTCCAGTCTTACCAACGTCTAGTGTGGTCGTGAGTGTGGATACTCTTGATGCCAAGCGAGTTGGTACGTAGCGTCATGTGCCGAGCACAATGACTTAAGACGTGTGGGAATTTACTTTCCAATTACAACGGTAAACGTTTTCCGCGAGCGTTGCGGAGGTCCTGGCATACCCGCTGGGGACCAGAACGTTGGTTCCGGCCCAATCCGCTCAGGTGATCTAAGGATGTCACGTTCGGTTCAGGCAAGTCCAACAATCATGTATGACTGGGAACTTGATATTTGCTCGGACCACATCACAGATGGTCTGCACGACGAATCGGGTGCCTGGTAGCCTGGTAAATGCATCTACACTCTCTAATAGCACAGGCTAAGCGTTCCATGTGGCCATGAAAAAAAAAATTTCATTGAAACGTAGGGATTTCATACGCACCAGTTTTTTTTCAGGTACGAATCGTGCAGACCTGGTGCGCAATAACTTGTGCCCAGCAACCGATCAATGGAAGGAACATCCACTGGTACCTGGCAGTGAACATGGATAATAAAACCCGTGGACTAGCACAGCCCATGGCAGCAATCGTCCTGCGTAGGAGGTAAACAAAGGCCGACCGCAGACGATTGCTAAGACGACTAGACAGTGCTCAAAGAGCACATCGAGCGCTGGTTATCAGATAGCCGAGAGTCCGCGGTACGGGTTGTTCCCAAGGGTGTTTTATCTTCTCGTTGACACCACTTAGCCGTCCTGCGCGTAAACCTGTTATATGTGCCTTTCATGAGTAAAGTTACAACATTCGTGGGAGGTATCATTCGCAGATGAGGCGAACAGGAATAGATCGACCACGTCGGGTATCGTTCTATTCATCCTTGACACCCTGCGCTGGGCGCACACTGTGTGATAACTTAGCAAGATAAATGTGACATTTTTGTAAAATGGCGCCCTATTACGAACCTCCACAGTCGAGCGCTCGTACGTGAGAAGTGAGCATGTCTGGCAGTTATGCAGGGGGAGGTTACGGCTTCGTCGCTCGAAACGTTTCGTTACAAGCTCGCGTGGGAGCGCACGTTAGGGGCTCATGAACAACTCCCCACCACGGGGACGATATGATCGGCCCGGCAGAGTAGTAGTGATGCAGAAGTGGGGGGGCGAACTAGAACTGGAAGATGGGCACAGAGGGTATGCTTCGCAGGCGCGCGCGGCTATCGACGCCCATAGGAACTGATCAAAACATTCCGGTAGTTTTGGTTCGGTCAGACTAGTGACAAAAATACCGGTCCCCGTGTGGGCTTCTCGACCCAACACGAGGGTTCCATGGGTAAACTGAAACAAGGATCTGCAAGGCGTGTGTGGGAACCATTCGTGAACGTATTGGTCAGGATCGACTAGACGGTGAATAAGGGCGCCCAAACAGACAGACACCCTTACGACCTTCTACAGCGTTCACAGGGAGACAAGCATCCACCTTGTCTGGTCGAAGGAACACAGGAAGAGAGCATCGGACACCCAAGCCAGGTTGGCGGCCCAGCACGCCTGCACAAACACACCCGCTGCCAGTATCAAACGGGTCCAGACCCCAGCCTTTGCCAAGCGCATGGCTCGCGCCCACGCCTTCCAAGCCTGGACCCGGGAATGGATCACACTTATTAACTCCGACAACCCACCACCACCCCGGGCCTACGGCCACTCCATTCATTACCACCACCCGCCGATGGGCGTAACCACCCACTATGGTCCGCTGCCATACCCCCCCAAAAAGCAAAAACCAACCCCGACGACCCAGTCGAGGAATACCCCCCCCCCGAACACGAACACATCCCCATCACCCGACAAACGCACTGCACAGCCATGCAGCTCGCGACATTACACTCCTTCACCTCCGACTATACAAAAACCCACCGCCCTGACCTCCCCCCCGAAGCCGCACACTGTGGCTGCGGCTTCCGGGATAAATCCTTCTACCACATCATATACGACTGTCCCTTGTATGCGAGTCATCGGGACTTTTACCTCTTTAACCGCCGCGACCCCTCCACCACGGAACCTGCGGAGTTATTCAACGGAGATGGCAATGTCGCCTACGACCTCTGCCTCTTCCTGCAAAAATCTGGCGCCGCCTCACGACCTGAGAACGTGCCCCCCGGCCGTTTGACCCGGGATGAAGATGCTCTCAACCTCAACGCCCTAGACCCAGCTCCGGCTGCCCGGTGAGTCGCCAGACTGCGCTGACTCTCGCGTACCTTACACCCTCTGCCATATCTTACGTACTTGGCATGCTTCTCTCTTTTTCCTTTTGGTGCTCGGCCTTCCTCTGGTGAGGTGGCTCTAGACGGTTAATTTTCCGATCTATTTACTTCGCACGGCGCACGTGATACCTTATTACGTTACCTCTCACTTTAAATCTCGCTCTGTAGGGAGTTGAGGACCGGCTTTGTATTCCCATGCTGCCCCGGAATAAACACGATCCAAAAAAAAAAAAAAAAAAAAAAAAAAA